>WOGO01007208.1:0-11293 GCA_015342085.1 Leptinotarsa defecta | reverse complement strand
TTGCTCATGCGCATTCATGTGGAATAATTGATGATTGAGGGTAGATAACATTTGAGCTGACTATAGGGATACGCTACATCACAAAATGGACATGATTAATAGTATTTTCTCGTCTTCATCTTTTCATATATACGATAGGTGGCACAGTGGTCTCCTCAAAAGCATTCTGGTTTGAACAAGTGTCCGAGACTATTTTGGACTGTTTGAGATTTTTTGTTTGTACGCACCATGTCTTGCGCAATTTCCAAACGTTTTGGGATGTTAGAACCAGAACAAACCTTATAGCTTCCCTAACTAACGGTTTGGAAATCAAAACGAGTACTTCATCAAAATCACTGGGCAAACACAAGTGAGACATAAGTGGAACCATCTCATGGTGTGACAGCCAACTTGGCTTGTCACTTTTATATGTCAACGTTGGTAGGTTGACCAATCTTTGAAACTGACAACTTGGCAGAAATTTCGAAAGCTCTTCGGGAGTGCCATCCGAAAACTAATCCATATATGTTTCTAGAAATAATATGACATTTCTTGAAGATATTGCATTATACAATAAGCTACAAATTATTGATATCAGTCAATATTCGATGATTCAATTAATATTTCCCCCTGCGGTTCTTGTATATGGACAGTTGCGGTAATGAATCATTATGTATTATGCGGTTATAATTATTATGTATTATTATCATGTATTAGTACTAAACTGAAATTATTTCTTCATGTAGTTAGGCTAATCAGCCTGTTTGGATGGATGAATGATAAAATTAATAAATGAATGAATAAATTAGACAACTACTTTCTGAAACGGTTATATTTTCCATACATTCCTGAAATCGATACTTTTTTTGTAATCAGTTAAAAATCATTCACTTTTAATGCAGACTCTGGACTCCATCTTACCTTAGTTGTTTCAATGTTTATGTATTTTTATCTAGATATTATTTTCTAAATCGATGAAATTGTTGTTTTTGTTATGAATAATGGTACGATTTCTGAGGTGAATGATAAAATGTCATGAAAATAGAGAGAGCGAGAGAGTTCCCTCTAGTAGGTACTACTTCTAAAATTAATACTATCATTTTCGAAAAACCATGGTTTGAATATAAGTGATGAAAATTTGTATATATATATATTTCTTAAGGTAGGTACTTATGTATTGAACAGGGACATTCATGGATCTGGGTTCTTCAATAGCCTATAAGCGATTCTACTTTCACCTCTTCGTTTCCATATTGACGTGACCTGACGTAACGTGAATTCAATTACTATCCTCCAATTCCATATCCAAACCACATTTTTCGTCTAAGAAACGGCAAAGTCCTTCATACGAAGTTTTCTACTCATCTACTCATTCTAATGATGCCGTTTTCATGACATTAACACTTTTTTGATTCAACTTCTTCAGCTTCACAATTCATAAGCATACACAATTTTTTTCACTGGTTCGGTTTTTCTGTTGATTATATTTTCAGTATCATTGGGGAGTGTTTTTGTAGTTAATTCTAATAGATACTCCTGAATGGGAATATGACTTTTTTTGTCAACTGAACTGAAATCCCCCAAACTCCTTACATGTTAGATGATGATGGTTGCCAAAAGTTCAAATCAGTGTTTCTGGATTGCACATTTTTCATTGAGTTTATCTGTGAGAAAAAACATAGAAAATTCAATTTCTCAAAGTAGAAACAAAATAATTAACGGTGATGGTACCATGACTAGAGAAAAGTAAATAAACATAATATTTTGTTACTGAGAGTTTATAAGTGAAGTTGATATGTTACTTTCTTCATTATCGATTTCTATTTGAATTTCCTGATACTGAATCTCTTCGATTGCTCAGGCAATGAATTGAAGAGTTGAGCAGCACCGAAAAGAAATAATCTCTGAAACTGTGGGATGTCGTGGCATACTTAATTTGTTTCTGTTTCTGATATTCATTGAGTGGATATCTTCACGCAGAATCAGTTTTTGTATGAAAGGTGGAGAGTGGGAAGAGTAATCAATTTACTAACAACAGAACCCATATGGTGAATCAGACAGTTTTTCATATTGAGCCAGCGGGAGTTTTTAAAAGCTTAAAAAATGGAATCATACTTACGAATTCCATAAATCAAACAGTAACAAGAATTTTGAAGTTTTTGTATTCTTTTCTTATTGGAATCATATACGTATGACCAATTTATGGAGTCACAGTATTCAAAGTGACCAGTACCAAACTATCACAAAAAGTTTTTTAGGGATTGGCTCAGAATAAAATGATTCAGTATATTTTGCTTGAGCTTTCTGTAATTTAGAGTTGGCATGTAACTCTTTTTAATTCAGTCGACTGTCTATAACTCGCAATCTCAAATGTGGCCACTCTGTAGAGGTATCCTCATACGCCATTCAGGTTCTTTCGACCTCGTCCCGGTATAGGATATTATTTCCAAACATTGTTCTTTAATTTAGAGATATAACAATTGGTAACTTTGACTGCTTCATATAGTCACTATTTCTACTACGCAATATCTGTTACTGGTCTTTGAAATGTGAAGAAATTTTAGTAACAGCAAGTTTTGTCATCCTATAACCATTGAAAAATATGTTAACATGAACAATACGACTTAAACCCAATCCACGTAGTGTTAATGTAATCACTCACAAGACAGTTATCACGGATCATTGAATATGCCTTTTTTCTAGCCACATTACTTATAGTTTTATTTTGTCTGTTACGCTTCTTGGTACGCGCAAAGGTATATTGATAATTGACAAAGTTTCGATAAAACAACTGTGGTCGATTGAGTAATTTTTTTATGAAATTCAACCAAAATGTGTGTTTATGCAATATGCATTATTTCAGGCTCTACTAACTTGTGGATATTTATGTTATTCATGGTGATAATGCGTTGATTGTTGTAATGAATATAATCCTAAATAATTAAAATAGATCAGCATAAAAAATATGAATTCGATTCTAGTTGATTCGATTGCACTGGCATTCAGGGCAATTGAATTACTTCATTGCCAGAAAATTAATTCAAAACTTTGGGTTACAACTGGAAAATTATTGATAATGATCAAAAAACATAATAAGTTGAAAGTAAATTGAAAGGGGTATGTTTGTCGGAGAGAATGAATTTTGGGAAAGGAAGTTTTTGGAAAAGAAAGTTTTTGGCTTTCTACTACTCCATCTTGATATCTGACTTAATTCCATAACGAATCTTTGGAATACAAACTCAGTGAAGAAGACTGTTTTTTGTATAATTCAGTGTTCATATGGAAGTATTTGTTTCGAAAGAATTTTTCTTTCGTGTAATTCAATGTTCATATGAATGTAGCTGTTAAAGAAAGGCTTTTCTTCCAGTTTGTGTCTGAAAGTTACTTCTTTGCAAAAAGTTACTACATTTAAAATTGATTGTCTCTTTTCTTTTTTTGAAAGATTCCCACATTTTTTTGTGTCAAGATGGATTAGTAGAAAGCCAAAAACTTTTTTCACAAAAATTGATCACCCCTAAAAATATAACCCTTTTCAATATAAAATTTTTGGGTTTCCACTTCTCCATCTTGATACAAAAAAATGTGGGAATTTTCCAAAGGAAGAAAGGAAGTAATCAATTTGAAAAAAAAATAACTACATACAAAAATGGGCACATCATGCAAAGAAGTAACGGTTAGATAATAACTGGAAGTGAAGGCCTTTTGAAACAGCTACTTCAATATAAACATTGAATTTTACCAAAGGAAAAATACTTTCGAAACAAATACTTTTATATGAACACTGGATTATACAGAAAACACTTTTCTCTGTTCAGTTTGTATTTCAAACATTCGTTTGAAAAACCTGAAACTTCTTACGGCTGTTGGGATATATTTATGAACTATGTATTTTTGTTTATAATAATAAATCCAGTTTTTATTGAACAAGCAAACTTATGATCATCCAACTCGCTCTGGAAATTTGCTAGTACCTCAATCACGTTGAACAGCCCTCTACCAGAAAAGCCACCTTTATCTCGGACCAGATATTTTCAACAAATTAGACGTAAATATAAAGGCAGCCACTAATATAAATATTTTTAAATCAAGATTGAAAACTTTTTTAATTGAAAAAACTGCCACTCCTTGGATGAATTTCATCGATGATTTTATCCCTCTCCATGTTATTTGTGTTTCTTTTTCATTGTGGCAAATCATTTGTAAATGTGAATAGTTTTTTCTTTTTCTGAGCTGACGTTTTCCTTGTTATTGTATATTGAAAGATATGTTTATTCATCTTCCTTTCCATTGTACCTTTCAACAAGTGAAATATTTGATAATGAATAAATGAATAAATAAATTACTATGGATATTCATCAATTAACGGCAAAATCAATCAGAAAATTCGTCATGATATTGAATCAGATATCATTGACAGGACTGTACATGCCTGTATAGTACATGAAAGAGAAAAAATTTTACTCACATAGAACACTATCATCCTCACTGTAGACATCCGATGTTTGGCTGTAAGATACTCACAGAATTAATTTAATTCACTCATATCATCGATGACAGTAAGTAGTGACATTCATTCGCTTATTTGGTTGAATCCCAGCTATAGGAATCTTGTTTAAATGAATGAACTTCATTATGTACTGTAATAGACGACATCAGTAGATTGAACTCATTCTGTGACATGATGTGGTAATTTTATGAATATTTTGAGTGCTTTTTCTTATAATGTTATCCAGATTTGGTACTCTACAGCTGAGAAGGAAGGTGTTTTACTGCGAAACATCGGATATCTACCAGTGAGGATGACAGTTCCATGAAAGTGCAATTCCACCTCTTTCATTTACCATATTGTGTAGTAATCCTGTGAATGATATTTGATTCAATGTCATAACGAATGTTTGAAATGCAAATTGAATAGAGAAAAGTATTTTTCGTATAATTCAGCGTTCATATAAAAGTTATCTTTTCGAAATTATCTTTCTTTCATGTAATTCAATGTTGAAAAGTAGTTGTTTTGAAAGAGCTTTTTCTTCCAGTTTGTATCTAAAAGTTACTACTTGGCATGATCTATACATCTCTGTATAAGGTAAATTTTTGAAATTGAATGCTTTCTTTCTTTCTGTGGCTGAAAGCCACTATAAAGAAAAATGTCCTATACATTGGAGATAAGGAATATACTTTTGAAGAATTGATTGAGGAACCAGTCGTTGAAAATCTAATATTGAGCTCATAGGAAAATCTTCGTGAATCGGAAAAAAAAAAGCTGTTTAAAAAACGTAAATTAGCTCTGACTATATAATGAATAAAATAATAGTTGTCTATATAGTGTTTTTCAGTATTTTGTTTCTTATAGCTTTTAGATTATTGGGTAAATTGTAAATGTGCAAAGTTCAAATAAATAACGTACATGATATTATGAGCATATGTTAAAATTTGAGGCAGGCCAAAGTAGATAAAATAATTCTACACATACACAATAAAATGGACCAATTCATAAGGGATTTCAAGGCAGAAACAATTGATACAAGTGGACTTGATTCTATATCGGCATTGAACGATATGTTCAAAACAAAAAAAAAAACTCAAAAAATCCTTCTCAATATGTCACATATTGAGAAGGATTTTTTGAGTTGTTTCAGTTGATTGACAAAAATGTCAATAAACTAGAAGTATACATATCGCAAATACAACGCCATTTAGGTGTATTAACTGAAACATGGGAAATTAAAAATAAATCATTATATGCACTGAATAATTATGAAAAGATACACAATGAGGAACGATTAAATCAAAATGATGGGATCGTGGTATATATAAAAATATGTTCCATTTAGTCACAAGATGATTCAAATAGGTGTTGTCAATGGTATCCAACTTGATATGGAAATTGATAATGAATATTTTAATATATTAGCTATCTATAGACCCCTCTCCACGAATGAATTTGAATTTTTAAATACCCTTGAAATTTTTTTGAGCATTATCATAGAGTATTATCATAGTTGCGATCATGCTTTCATCGTAGGTGATATGAATCTTGATATTCTCCACAATTGTCCAGAAACTGACCCTATCTAAAGTCACTGTCTGCAAATGGTTTTATTTCTCTCATAGACAAAATGGCAAGAGTCACAAACACAACCTCTTTTTGCCTAGAATTAAAAACAATTGCAAATATGCCTGCAAATATGCCTGCCTTACTGAAAGTAGCAATAACTGATCATTATCCAGTACTAGTTGCACTCAGTGGTATCGAAGAGAACGAAAATCCTACGCCTCAAATTGTCTTCAAGAAATTGAACGAACAAAAATTGATACTCTTATTAGAGATAAAATGTTGGGATCAAATTTATGCAAATAAAGATTCGACTAATACTTTTGTCATATTCCATAAAATATTTGAGAGTTCAATTGAAGCCGCGACAACAACATTCACATGGAAAATGAAAAGAAAAAAACCGTGGATAACACAGGGACAAGTGGATTCAATAGAAAAACGAGGCAAACTATTTCGAATCCATATAAAAAATCCGGTAGATGATGACAAGAAAATGAAATATTCACATTATAGAAACTATCTGAATAAATTATTGAAAAACCCTAAACGAGATTACTTTAAATTAGAAATCGAAAAATCTGAAAAAGCACCAAAGAATTCTGGGCAGTCATAAATAATTACACAAGCAATTACAAAAAAGAACACAAAAATATCACGAAAATAACCCTAGAAGACAATATTGAAATCACTGATCCAATAGAAATATCAAATCAAATAAATTATTGTTTCTCGCATGTAGGCCAAAATTTAGCTAAGAAAATTTCAAATTCACTTGGCGAATATAAGTTCGAATACTCATAAATCTTTGTTCTTGAAACCCACTGACGAAGGGGAATTGAGAAGTATAAGTTTGAATGTAAAAGATGGCAAAGCATCTGGACCAGACCATATTAAAAGTGAAATCATCAAATTTTTCCTTTTCACAGACTACACCTAAACGATTTGATCTTCACAAACTTTATTGAAAAAATAGATCACAACATGTTTCGCTGAACATTAGCTTTTTCAAGTGATTAATCCATTATTTCAATAAAGTTTGTGGAGATCAAGTCGTTTAGGTGTAATTTGTGAAATCACCATGGATCTTCATCAAGTAACGGCCGAATCAATCAGAAAATCAAATTATCCCTATGTTATATTTTCAATCTCTGTATGGAAACTGGTATAGTACCAGATCATTTCAAAACGGCTACTATTAAGCAATGTTGCAACGACACGGTCAGACATGGGCTTTTGCTGGAAAAACTGGAACATCTTGGTATCAGAGGAGTGGTGTTGAATTTGTTCAGAAACTTCTCAACAGGTAGGAAACAACAAGTTCTAGTGAATGGAATTTTGAGTTCAGAGGAGTCGGTTTCATGTGGCGTTCCTCAAGGTACAGTTTTAGGGCCGGTTTTATTCATTATTTATTTGAATTTACTATTGAGGCTGAAGTCGTCCAGACTAATTATTTCATTTGATTCTGTGATTTTATATGTGGCAGATTCGTGGGATGAAGTTGAAGAATTAGCAGAACGAGATGTGCAGAAAATAACTACATGGTTCAAACGTAATAAATTGACAGTGAATGTGGAGAAAACATATATTTTACCATTTGCATCTCACAAATCAAGTTTGCCCAGATGCAAAAAAATATATTTCGGGAACCAAGAAGTGAAACTGACAAAATCAGTGAAGTATCTGGGGATCTTCATAGATTCCTTCTTGAAATGTGATATTCATATCGAAAATATAAAAGAGAAAGTGAGATCAATCTTTGATAAATTCTATTTATGTCGTCAATTACTAAATATCACTGAGCTCAAGATCATATATTTTGCTTTGGTCGAATCTCTGCTAGGTTATGGAATAATTGGGTGGGGCGTCGTTAGAAGGATTCACCTCCAACAGTTGGAAGTAGTCCAAAACATAGTTCTTAAAATAATGTCATCCAAAAAAAGGACTTTTTCAAGAAATCAGTTATTCAAAGATCTCTGGCTATTATGGATATCCGACAATTATATGTCAAACATTGTGTGAATTTCGCTTTGAATAACCCAATATATTTTGAAAGGATATGTCACACTTATAGTACGAGAGCAATAGTTGCTGATAATTTTAATATTCCAAAAGCCCACAAATCGGTAGGGCACAGAACCTTTTCATATATAGCACCCAGGATGTATAATGCATTGCCAGAAAACATTAGAATTAATAATAATAAAATCAGATTCAAGAAAAATGTGAAAAAGTGTATTCCCGGAACGAATAGAAACTTATTTCATATGATGATAGAATAAAATTAGGGAAAAGGAAAAAATTAGGGAAAAGGAAAAAAAAGGAAAAGATAAAAAAGTTGACTATAAAAAACATATACCTTGCACATAGTTTGCCTTGCATGAGCTGAACAAAATGTCAGGTTACTGTTTCTTTTTTTAGGTAAGATCCATAACTTCTCTAATTTTCAATTTGTATTCATTCGTTTCATGTTTTATATTATTTTTTTGATTAGTTGAATACCTCAGCGACATTCGTACATTTATTGTTTCCTGCTCTTTATAAGTTGTCATGGGCACGTTCACTAGGTATTTTCAGTAGGTATTTACCCATTGGTGACTCTATTCAGCAACGAAACTTATCTAACAGTTCGAATTATCCAGAAAATGTAAACTCTATCAATGATAACTCTTGCGATACATTATCAGGAGTTGAACTACTGTCAATTGAACTTTATATTTTTGATGCAGAATATTTGAAAAAGGTTTGAATTCAAAGACCCATTCTAAATTTTTTTCATAATAATGAAACACTTTCAGATACTCATAACAATAACTTCTTGAGGAGCAATTTGACAGAGGAAGCTTCAAAAATTATCAGAAACTTTCTTCTCGGAAAAACTTCATGCAATAAATTTACCTATTCACGAATGTCAGTAACTAATCATCAATCACTTTCTGAAATTTAGAATTTGAATAAACAGTCGTTAAGTGGTTTGAGGATTATGAGGATATGATGATACAATTAATAAACATTTATGCGTTCCCAAACACTTGACGAGCCAACTAAACATTGGGAGTCAGTTATAACTCACTTAGTTTCAGAAAAAGTTGATCAAGTTACTCTTCGTGAATGGGTAATAAGTGAGAGTTTAATCAAAATTGAATGAGTTTCTTTACCCAACTATTCAATCAAGATTTTTCAAAGTTGAATTATCATATGCAGTTGAGGAATCCGGTACATCGAAGTATAATGACTTATACTTGCGATAAATTTCTCGATCTCTCTATATCATATCGATAGGAACAGATTAGGGGGCTGAAACCGTGATTTAATTGCTTATGCACTGGTCATTTCAGTCCGAAATGTTAAAAACAAGGATGCAAAATTTGTGAATGAAAGCACAATACTCTTTCACATGAGACTTAATACTCCACTAAACTTCACTCTGGAACTGAAACTTCGGATTCCGTCAATAACTCTCTGATATCTGATGAAGTTTCACAGGAATAAATAGTTGGTGACTTAAATTCTCAAAAAATCAAGTAAACTTTCTCTCAAAACCAAAAAAACCGTTGCATTAGCATCGCTCAGGAATTGTTGTATGACGTCAAACGCGATCTAAATTTGCTTCGAAGGGTCATAACTGTGACTAATCTTAAGTTTATGGCTATGACATCGAAATCAAGGTCCAATCGATCCAATGGAAGAGCATAGGAGAGCCAAGGCCAAAAAATCACGTCAGTTTCAATCAAATGTCAAGGTTTTGCTTACCGTTTTCTTCGATTACCGTGGCGTTGTGCATCAGGAGTTCTTGCCAAATATTCTTACGGTCAATAAGGAGTATTATATTGGAGTTATGCGCTGCTTACGAGAAATAATACAAAGAAAACGTGAAAATCATGCATGGAATTTGCACCTACATCTGAGCATTGCTTGTTCGTAATTTTTTGGTTGAAAACAACACCGTAATCATGCCTCAGCCACCGTATTTACCAGAGTTGGCAACCTGCGACTTTATTCTCTTTCCATGATTGAAGAGACCAATGAAAGGGTAAAGTTTTGCAACGACTGAAAAGATAAAATCTGAATCACTGAGAGCTCAAGGTCATACCAAAAAGTGCATATAAGAATTGTTCCGAGGATTGGAAAAAAAATTACAAAAGTGTATTATATTCATGGGGAACTACTTTGAAGAAAACAAAATTATTGACCTTATTTTTTTTCAATAGTTTGACTCGCAAATTGTTTCACATTGGTTGAATTAATTTTCAGCCAATTTACATGTTTTGTGTGAAATTCAGCGATCTTCCCAAATGGAAGCTTAAGTTAGGGTTACAATTTTTTTCAAAGTAGTCTCCCTTGAATATAATACACTTAAGGCAATTGAAGAACTGTACACCAACCACCCCACCATACTCATCATGAAAAGCTATACACTCTCTGCTACAAAATGAAGAATCACAAATTCATTTTATGTGGATTTCATCTCATATAGGAATAGCAGGTAATGAGATGGCGGACAAACTAGCAAAGGAAGCTATTACCAACCCGATTACAGCAACAGAACTTCAAGTTGCGTACCGAGATCTGAAACCCTTTTACAAACATATCCTCACCAACTGTTGGCAATCCCAATGGAATGGGACTCGCTACTCATGGATATTTTCTGACGGGTGAACAACAACCTAAATGTAAAGTGTGTAATTCTATTTTTGTTGAACATATGTTAACCCAATGCGTTCTATATCATAATGATGGACTCAATTTCAATATTACCCGTTCACTCAAAGACATATTAGGAGAATATTGTAATACTGAACAATCTCTTAGCTTTTCTCAAACACATCAATATGTAACACGAAATATAGCACTAGCATAATCTTTATCACTGAACTTACGATAATGACCCTACGTGGTTAAAGCGTCTTTTTTAATAAAAAAAAAAAGATAAATGAATATGTACCATTCTGATCATTCCCATAATCAACTTGCCAACTTGACTTGGGTGTCACACCAATAGGTGGTTACACTTATGTTTCGCTTGCGTTAACGCAGCTATTTTTGTCAAGTACTTTCTTGGTTTTTTTCTCATTTTGTCTTCAATTGAGGACCACCTGCTCGGTATTGACGATGCTCAATAGGCTGAAACAGCTGTCTATCGATGGCTCTTGAGTTGAAATCAATATGGGAATGATCAAAGAGTACTTATCTGTTTATTGTTTGATTTTCATGGAATTATTTTCCAGCAGCTTGACTACATTAACCCTTTCTAGATTATAT
>WOGO01007207.1:0-11294 GCA_015342085.1 Leptinotarsa defecta | reverse complement strand
AGCGACCTACTAGATATATTGTTTCGTATTTTCGCATTTATGATGATGTATCTCTGTAGTTGTTCGTAAAATATTTTTTTGCTGCGTACTGTTTTATTTTGGGCAAAAAAACCCAAGAGACACTTTTTGTTTAGAATGAAACAGGCTATCGGAAATAAATTTTTAAATGGTAAACAAAAAGTTACATTGGAAATAAATTTTAGGGGTTGTGTTTTCCACCCCTTACAACCATTGGGTGAACCAAATAAATTTCTGGCTAAGTGTCTTTTTGGTAGTACAAAACGTCAGGTTAATTTCAATATTGTAATTTTTTTAGTGCTTGTGAAATAAATTGTTATACAAATTTTATGTACCCCTTTAAGGGGCTGTATCTTAACAAGGGATGCTCCAAAGAAATTTCTTTATATGAAAGATCCTATCTTTTTTTCGATGAGGAATCATCCCCTTACATGTTTTACACTTATTTAGTTACACCCTGTGTAATAAATTCTTACCATTCTAGGAACAAACTCATTGAAATGGACATATAATAAATACACAACTACATGTGACCTTGATCAAGATATAGCCTATTTACCAATTTCATCGTTGAAAAACGAATTCAATGAAAGGGAAATATTCAAATCTATTTGGTTATTAGGCAATACTTCCGAATTTTTGAATCTTCTGTTTTTTAAGCATTCAAAACGATTGAGTTTTGAATCATTCTCTTCGGAATGCATCACGTCGTATTGAAGTCGTGCCCTATATCAAAAACTGGCTAGCTTCTCATTCAAAAAAATACCTATATGTTCTTTTATTCTTCTGGGAAAAGTTCTGCCAGTTTGCGGTGTAGTTGAGGTATTTATTAGTATGTGTTTTATTTTAATGAACAGTTATATCAACTCACACAAATAGATCGGAAATATATAAATTAACTTGTGGTTCTTGTCCCGAAATTTATATTGGTCAAACTGAGAAAACTTTCTCGAGGTGATACTAGGTTGATATAACTAGTATCTAACTTCTCAATCAATGAAATAAGGACAGTTAAGAAAAAAAACTCAAACTGAAAAATAGAGAATCGAATAAGATTCCTCCGTACATTGTAAGACATTATGGAGAGTAGTCGAAAAAAAAAACTTCTCCGTCATATACAGTGCGGACGTAAGAAGTTCCCCTCCCCTGCCGATAAACGGTACTAGATACCAAGGCCGGAAGAATTTTTCGTGAAAAGTCAATATTTTCGATACATAATGATGTAAAAAACGAATTTGTGAGTTCGTTAGGTCTTTTGAATTCCTACGTCGTTCTATAGGTCTTTCATTCATCCAGTAAAAATAAACCAGTATTGGTTTCATCAAACCAATACTGGTTTATTTTTACAAATTGGGCCGGTCGTTTTTGAGAAACCAGCAGTATATTCCTTTTAGGAATTTGCAAACAATGAATTGCATAATTTTGATACAAATTTTGTTTAAAACTCACTACAGTCTTTCCCAAGAAAAATTCCATCAACTAGGACAGAACATTGAAATCAACGACAGTGACTTTGTGTCATGTTAATATGAGAGAACCGAAACTACACCTTTCATACAAGAGTTTTTGGGCCAAATTGGAGAAATGACCGAATTGCTGAATTTGCAATTCGTTTCGTCAGAAAAATCTAACATGAAGCTGATAGAAAGGGGGGAACAGATAATATCATCAAATTTCTCATTAATACTTTCTATTGGCGACAAACGAGTATTTCAAACTGAATTACTAATATTCCACAAATTCATTAATTGATAAGAAATTCATAAACTTTTTTTACACTTTGCACTTTGATCATTTCGATTTCTCATTACCGTTTATGATTATTTTATCCAAACATTGGGACAAGTTCTGGCCAGTTGTTTTGATCAACTTATCTCAATAATAAATAACAGTGTAAACAGTATGATAATACTTCTCAAAAACACTTGAAAAATTATTCAATATTAACGGAAAAATAGATTTTAATATTTAAATTAACAACTCTGCAACTAGTCATTTTTAAAATATCTAATGCTGTTTTTTGACAAGAATGTCACTTTTTGTCTTAAAAACACACGAGACTGAAGTTTGATAATAGGTAGTCATATAGTAAATTTTAGGAGAAAAATTTCAAACAATATTCTAGGTTATATAAGGTGAGGAAACACAATTTTATAAAAGTAAGATCTCAACCTTTTTTCAGCCGACACAAATCTCTAGAAGACCAATGAAAACCTAGAGTTTCAACAAGATACTGTGCCTCCCAATTTGTGAGGCTAGTTCGTAAGTTTCTAAACACAGTATTTCCATTCAGTTGGATCGGCAGAAGTGACGACAGAATGACCATCCAGATCTTCAGACTTCACTCCCATTGACTTTTTCATGGGGTTACTTGAACAGTAGAGTTTATAAGACGAGGCTGGACAATGACAAGTTGAAAGTAGGAATAAGATTTGAGTGACATTTCATCAAAAATAATCCGAATTTCAGTACTGTTCAATATATTAGCGACACATCGAAAATGTACTGAAGAAACATCGATGTGAATGAAATATGGTTTGTTTTTAAAATGAAATTTTGTTATTTAGTATATCGGAAATGATACGGAAGACAAATTTGAAATTGTTAAATATGCGCTTCAAATAAATTTACCAATCGACGTGTCCGAGCATTTTTCCGAAAAAACTATGTTTGATATATTGAATGTATTTCAAGTGAGAGAATCGCACAGTATATTATGAACTGACAGATATTTTAAAAACCAGTGACTTCTATGAAAAATCATAATAGCTTTTTTTGTATACAAAATGGAAACGAAAAAGGTTATACATATATTTATTTTACCACAGATAGATACACAGATAGATAGATCTTCATTTGCTCCAGTTACATATAATGTAGGTACACACATAACCTTCGAGGAGTGTGGAACATGTCAATACTAAATAACAAATAAATAATAAATAAAGGCTTCACATACATAACCAACATTATCACACACGTACTTATAAGACAAAAAAACAAAATCAGGCATATATAAATAAATAACATTCATATAGTTAGGCATACTATCATTTAAAAATTCCTGCATGCTATAACAAGGTTTTTCTACGAGGTAGTTCTTCAAATGAAATTTCATTGTTGAAACTGGAAGAGATCTTAAAGTAAGTGAAAATTTATTGTAAATGTTTATAACGCTATATTTGACATTTCTCATTTCTAAGACCATTCTTTGTTCTTGTGTTGTATACGTGATCCTTTTCACCGTTAATGAAAAGTTGTGATTTATTTTCTGTTACAAACACTACTGCTTCATATACAGTGCCATCATTTCAAAACTTCCCACCACTTCTACTTCGTTTAGCAGGGAGAATTTGCCGTAGGCAAAAAAACACGTCAATTTAGATATCGAGGGGGAAGTTTAAAACCAGTGTCAGTGGTATTTTAGGTTTAACCCCCTTACCCCTAGCTACCCCCACTTAATAATTTCAAATGGCACCCCCTATCTTGTATCACATCATTTCAAAGATCTGTGTTCAACAAAATAGTAAAGCAGCCGAGAGTTCTTACGGAAGCCGCACAGACTGAAATTTTACGCCAATTCACTGCTGAGCCTACTACCTATTTCAATATCTAAAGTCGCTAAGTTGGTAAATATTTCAGTTGGTTCTATACACAAAGTTTTAAAACTAAACAAGTTATTTTCTTACAAAATGAGTATTCTTCAGCAACTCAGTGAGGATGACTATGATAGGGGAATTGAATTTTGTGAAATAATGACTGCGAGAATTCAAAATGACCCGAATTTAATAAACAAATTTTGCTTCAGTGATGAATGAACTTTTTTTCTTAATGGCTTTGTAAATAAGCATAACTGTAGATACTGGGATAATGAAAATCCACACTTGTTTCGAGAGGATCATACGCAATATCCACAAAAAATAAACGTCTGGGCTGGAATTCTGGGAAACAAAATAATTAGTCCTATTTTTATTGAAGAAAATTCAACTGGTCAACTGTATTTAAACTTATTGGAAAATGTAATCGATCCACTCATAACACAGTCCTTAGAACGCCAAGTTGATGAAGAAGTTAACCCGCTCTTGGATGAACAAAATTTACATTTTCAACGGGACAGCGCACCGCCACACTACGCATTGCATGTCCGACAGTGGCTCGATCAAAGGTATCCTGACAAATGGATTTGCAAAAGAGGCGCTCTGAAATGGCCGGCGAGATCTCCGGATTTAACGCCATTGGATTTCTTTCTCTGGGGTTATTTGAAGACAATGGTATACAAAACTCCCCCGCAGGATATTCAGGATCTAAGACACAAGATTACTGACACATGCAGACAAATTAATAACGAAACATTTACAAAAGTCCGACAGGAATTCGAGAATAGATTGAACTTTTGCTTAGCTACCAATGATGAACATTTTGAACATCTAATAAAGTAAGGTACATTCATTCAATTGCAATAGCTATTATTTTATTTTTCATTATAATTTTATTTTTGCGAGAACTGATCAACCAATTTCAGTTTTCTAAACGGGTTTGAGTGAGGATTTTTAACATCTTTAAAATGATTTGTTACAAGATAGGGGGTGGAGTAGAATGAAAATTAGGGACAGTTTGTTCCAGATATCCCCCTTCACCTCGTAGTGCTAAATGTTTGTTCGAAACAGTTATTTCCCTGCCATCGAATAATCTGGATTTGGTTCAATCTATTCGACTTCCTTTACTAGGGGCTCATATTTGTTAGTTCGTGTATGTCTTTTCATGAAGACAGTTCCAGGAGTTGTTAGCCATGAAGACATTGATTTTCAATTATCAGATTTTCAATAATGTAAAAACATTCGTTCATGTGGTGTACATTTTGTAGATATGCATAGAAAGGATCATTTTGCAATACTGATTCCCTCTGGGATATTTTAAAATCTCTGGAATGAGAAGCCAACTCAACTGTTTCCAAATAATTCCATCCACTCGTTCACACTGGCCATTGCCTTGAGGATTATATGCTGTAGTTCGACTTGTGGCAATGCCCTTCGATTGAAAGAATCCTTTCAGTTCTGAGGACATAAATGAAGAACCACGATCAGAATGGATATAACTAGGTAATCCAAGTAGCGAGAAAAGCATCGCGAGACGTTTGATAATAGTTGCTGCGGATAATTCAGAACTTGGGAAAGCAAATGGAAATTTTGAGTATTCGTCTACTACTCTTAACAGGTATAGATTTTTTTTATGTAGACGGTAATAATCCTTTGGAATCTTTCGAATGGTACAGTTGCTTTAATTAATTGACTTTGTGTTTTGTTGAAACGGCACAAACAGTACATGTTGATGTTATTCTCTTTATTTCCTCCATAGAATATTATAGATTCTTTGAACGTATCCAGTGGGACATTCGACTAACACCTGGGAGACAAAGAGATTGATGGATATTGAAGAGCTCTGACAAGTCTCTGCTATGCGCTAGCACAGACTCTCGATAATGCATCGACTATGTCATTGTTTTTTGCAAGTCGGTGTATGATATCGTGTCGGTTACCTAATAGATTCAAACGCCATCTCTGAATTTTGTTATTCTTGATTTTTCCTATATAATGAAGCAGCTATTGCAAAATCTAAAGCATCTGTTTCAACTGGGAATGGGACGTTTTCTTCAATGGCTGTAATCATGTATTTTGCGATGACTGCTTTCAGACACTTGAATAAGTGGCAGTATTTGTTCAATGTTTTTGCTGAACTATAGGTGGTGGCAAATCTAGAAGAGGCTCAAGATGCTCACAGTACGGCTTTTATCGTATATCCTAGAAGATCAATAGATTCTTGTGAAAATTTTGATTTGGATTCATTGATGGTGAGATTGTATTTCTCCACAATATTCATTAATGGCAAAATATTTTTGTCAAGTTCATCCTTATCTTTCTCACAAATATTGACATCATCTAAGTAGGCAAAAGTTTCTTATAATTCTTCATTCCTAATGAATGTATATATTGCTCGCTTAAAGAAAGAAATTCCAGAACTCTCAGAAACTGAAATAAATTTCCACATGCTTCAAATGCTGTATAGGGTCTTTCATTCTCAGAAATCGGTGTTTGATGATAAGCACTCTGAAAATCAATACTACTGAACACTTTATATTTTGCAACTTCAGAAAGAATATTTTATTTTGGATGTTTGGAAGTGGGTATGCATCAAGCTCCGTAAATCTATCTGTAGTCTGAGAATAATTGGTTACGCTTCTTATGATTGGAATTGGTTGTAACAAGAACTTGTGCTCGCCAAGGGATTTACTTTTGCCAATAATTTTTTTCGAGAGAAGTCTTTGAATTTCCAATTCGATGCAAAAGAGTAGCCGATGGGACTGACCACTGGTTTGAACTGCAAATTTTGATAGAAGTCCTTGGTCCAGCCAAATCAACATCAATTGCAGTCAGTACAGATTATCCAGAATTAGTAGTTTGATGTGTTTTTATAGATGATTTCTCACTATACAACTTTCTTTCACTGGTGACACATGGTTTAAAGAAGCCATATGATCTTCATATTAAAAGGTTTTCTTTGCATGTTATAACGAGAAACAATGGACTTATTGATGAAGCTTCCGGTATCAATGAGCCCTGGAGGCTCATATCCATTCATAGTGATTGGTTGTGGCTTTACTGAAGCAGCTGGGCGAAGTGGCCAAAAATAAGCAACCAACTGATTCTCCACTAGCCACTATTGTTCTACTTTCCGCTATTCTACTTCGGCACACTTTAGTGAAATGCCCTTTCTTCAAACAGTTTTTACATATTACTCTTAAAGCTGGGTATTGGTTTCTTGCGTGTTTTTCATTGTGACAGAAAAAGCATTCATTTCATTCGAATTCACTAGAAGCGGCATTTACGGCAATATCAGAATGACTGGATGATGGATTTATTGACGAGGATGGCAATAAAAAACTTTCAGAATTCAGTTGAGCCATCTCCAGAGATCGAGCTTTATCAAAAGCTTCATTTAACTCGAGAGTAACGTTTTCAAGCAATCACTGTCGTATACTATCATTCTGATTTTGTTCTGTTGTCACAGCCTTGAAGTTGCATTCTTTCGACAATTATTTTGGTGCTTGAAGATATTCGTCGACAGTTTCTCCAACCTGAATTCGGGAAGCAAGGCGATGACGGGCGAAAATTTCGTTTTTGGGTTCGACATAGACTTCGTCAAGTACACCAATAGCTGATTTGAAGTCTTTGTACTCACTGATCATTCCGAAAATAATAGGAGATATGTGGTTTATTAATAATTTCAATTTCATTTCATCTGAGGTTTCATTATGAACCCCAGGAAAATTCTCAAAGTTTACCTTTAAGTAAATCCATTCCCGATTCGCTGAATTTGAACTCGGAACTACTTCAAAACTATCTGGATGAAGATATCTTCCATTATTTTCCATAATAGAAAACTTATTTTGGTGATTGAATTGTTATGAATATATTAAACTAGAAGTTGACAGAATACAACAAGACATAATAATATAACATATAATGACAACTATGAAATGAAATGAACTCCGCCATTTTCTTCTGTTAATCAGCTTATGGTCATAGATATACAGGATACAATTTGTGTGAGAAATGAAGGCAATTAATATTATACAGGGTTTTCCAAACCATGGCGCTAAATGAAAGTGAATAATATTATGTGTATCCATGGTGTTAGAACATAAATGTTACAGCTGTCAGGTCAGTTACTGAACTTGGAGTGGTGGTCTACTAAATTCGTTCCTCTCAGCTTTCATTAACCAAAATACAAGAAACAACAATTATAGTCGAATGGTACCTAATGTATATCTACCAAAGGATACATCTCTTGTGATGCCAGAAGATCCAACAAACTGGAAAAAAATAATTGGATTGAGGGCTCAGAATTTTGAAGGACAAAAAGTTACGAGTTTGATAACGTTTCAGATATGAGCAGACTCTCATCTTTGTGATAATTGACTGCATTCTACGAATAATCAATGTTGGGAAAAAACATTCATGAAACATAAAACCACATTTATTTTTAACTGAATCGAGACCAGGAGATATACAAAATACTGAAAAATACTAGAAGCAATATAGCCAAAACAAGGTTTGAACACGCCTGAGAAAGGTATTGTATAGCCAAATAGGTACGTATTGTGGTTTTGAACTGTTCCATGTAAATATCACAATGAAGTGTTAGCATTTCTGAAAATGCTAACACTTCATTACAGACATTCGTGACAGACGAGGCTAAGTTTCTCTCGAGAAAAGCATCTGATTCAAAGCCTGATTTCAATCTTTTGCCAGTCTATTTTCTTGTTATCTATATCTATCCAGATTATTTTGTTTGAAGTTGATTAGCTTCACTTCAAATATTCCTTGGATGTACAATTACTACGAACTGGTAAAATCATATTTTTGAAAATTATACTTAATTTCAGTCGCATATGATTCTCAAATTTATTAGTCGTTACATTTTCTATATCAAGTCTGTTATAAACACGAAGACGACCTGATCCATTGAATTATTTACATAATACTTGACCTCTATTTTTCCATACAATCGTTGAATATATTCAATCCTCCTTTCGCTAACAGTTTTTTGTGCGTCAAGCAAAAATGGGGTCGAATGTGGAACTGACTGAAATCCAACAATTTTACAAAAACCGAACATTTTTTTTGACGGGAATAACAGGTTTATTAGGAAAGCTTGTTCTGGAAAGAATTTTGAGATCGTTTCAAGTCAAACGAATTTATGTCCTAGTCCGTGATAAAGATGGATCTGATGCAGAGACGAGATGTGCAGCAGCCATGGATTCAATGGTGAGTGCTCTATAATTTTTTAGGTTGCTTATTTACATAGCTCATCACAATATTGGTTTATTGCTCAATAAAAACTAGTTTCAAAGGAATAAAATTACTAAAGATATCAGGCGTTTTTCATAATACTGAAATGCATTGGAGCGAAGACCAGCACTGAACCTAAAATTTTCCAGTGAATTATTTTTTCAAATGTCAATATTTTCCTCAAAGCTATTCAAACAAAATTCCAGAATCTGATATAATGCATAACTAACAATTTGTAATTCAATATGATGTCAATGAATATATGTTAAAATAATTATAGATCGGTGAAGTAATCATGAAAATATTCTTAAAAAAATTGAAGGAGTGATTTTTCCTGAACTTTCTAGAATATACTGAATACTACAGTGGATTAAATGATGTTCGCTTACTTTGTTTCGAAAATATGTCTTTTAATGTGTGATACTTGTTGTGGAAGTCTCTTCCAAAACATGATTTCATAAAGAAAAAAAAATAACGAGAAGAAATAGTGAATTCAAGTTAAATGCAGCATATTCCACATATCAACATCATCATTTTTATCGAAACGACGAACTGACTAAATATTTCAGTATTTTTCAATAATTTATGGTATGAAAATGCCTGTATATTATACCCATTTCTATATATACTGTAATGAAAATTGAATTTTGATGTGAATTTCATTTGAATTGGTTCGATAAATCATTAATTCAACCCGCCCCTTCAAAACGAGTAGATATATCCAGAAAAATATTCATTTTTCTGAAGATGATATCTAATTGGCTGAAGGTTGGGTTGATATCATTACAATTGAAGTGAACATTATTTAAAATAGTAATAATGATCTCATTGTTGTCATCATATCAATAACAATATTTCGAATTCGTTACCCTTTTAGCCTATACACGTCAATATCGATGAAGTTATTGCATATTCATAATTGAATAGTACATCACAGGATACTGACAGGTATCTGATTCAGAATAAATGTTTTCAATAACATATACAGACTTGCCTACCATTAACCATGACAGAAGACTATTGAAAAAGTTTGTTTTTTTATTCATATACCTTTCATAAAATGAAATAATTTCCAAATATATGACGGGGTTGAAGCCAACGAAATTTGTTACACTATATGCATTTTCAGATCCTTCAGTGATGGATAAATTGCAAAACTTCCATGAAAATGAAAAAAGAAACTGAGACACAACATGTTTGCATGTATAATATATGATTTAATATATTATATACATCATATAATATACCGTATATAATGTACAATATTCATTTCATGAATTCTGGAATTTCCCAGCATACAAACTTCCTCCAACTCAATCATCAGAAACATAATTACTCCTGTTGGTGCTGGACAATGTTGAATACTTCTTGCGTTATACCATTTTCCTTCATCAACCTCAATGACTTGTTCTGCATTTCCTATCTATATTTCTTGTCTTCATGCTGAAAATTGAATGGTCTGTTCACATTGTTGAAGGAAGGTATGAAGGAAGGAAGGTATTCATTTTTGATTGAGTTTCGCCTTGGAAACTATTTTCTTCAATCCACCACCCCCTAAACAACGTTACAGTTTCAAAACAGTAACTCTTCAGTGGAACATCATCATTTATTCTGGACGTGAGGAACTCATCTTGAAAATACAATGAAAATATACCTATTGATCTACTGCAAAATATGGCCAGTATATCATTCATCTCGAACGAAAATCCGCAACTTCGAAATCAATATATTCTGTCTGACAACTGGAGCTCTTTTCTATCTAATAAATGACAGTTCATCTCGAACGCAATGGTACCAACTCAAATTCTAGCCAATCGTTATCGGGACAACGGATATTTTTTAGATAAACCGGTTTCGAAGAGGCTAGTGAAATTGTTGAGTTGGTGATAATTCAGTTCTGATTCAGATGCAATTTCACATTTAGTTTGTGTTCTTGAATTTTTTGCATAGCTTCTCAAAGAAAGGTATTGACATATGAGTGACTATTATAACTGACTGTAATTGCAGAATTTATTATTATCACATGTCAATTCTTCATGGAGTTTACAATATGCTTCTCTGAGAATTCTTACACAATTCAATGTAGTCTTGGGTTCATAAGGTTTGTTTTTGACTATTTTACATACATTTGAGAAAAAAATTTCGGTTAAATCTGATGTTGCTTGTAATAGTTTTTTCCCTCGAAACCAAACTTTATATGTAGTTGAGCAATAGCCTTGGAAAAGGCTATTGCTCAACAGTTGGGAAATCACCTTCACAACAACAATGTACTTCCAATTATGCAATCTGGTTTCAGACCAAACTATAGCTGTGCTACAGCTTCATTGAATATATTAGATGATATCGTCGCAGCATCGGATAGAGACGAAATCACTGTCCTACTATTGATCGACTTTAGCAAAGCTTTTGATACATTGAATCATCAAC
>WOGO01007206.1:0-11294 GCA_015342085.1 Leptinotarsa defecta | reverse complement strand
AAGAAACACTAAAACGATTTACCGAAATATTTTTCAGTCCCGGTCCGTCACGGCATCCCGTCCGAATAATAATCAAAAACAAACGCAGTCGTACACTAACGAAGATCATCTGGAGGCTAGCCTCCTCTAACGCTATAATTTCTGCAACTAAAATTACAAATCGGGACGTATGTCGCTGGCTGGATCGGTTTCGCGGAACTTGTGTTTTTTAAAGCGATCAGAGGCTTTGCTCCCTTGCAACGTATTAATGCATGGCATTTATTATTTCGGGTTGATGGTTTCTTCGTTACTCGTTCGTGTGTGGGCGGTACGTTCGAGGTTTGTTGATAGGATACAGTGTGGTACGTACTACGTACTGAGTGATAGTGTTTTTTCGGGCATATTATGTATTTATATTAAAAATTAATGGTAAAGTAATGATACCCAAGCATTTTTATTGAAAAATAATTATGATTATTTATCAATATCTTTTAATTTATTGCGATGAATAGCCTCAAATTTTATGGAGAAGCTACGCCTCCCTTGCCTCTTCTGACGAGCCGCTGCTGTACAGGTATATACAGACTAAATAATGAATTCTGTCGTCTCTAATGGGACGTACCCACTACAATAAGGAATATTACACGTTGTAATAATAGGCATAGGGCGAATGTTCAGAAGCAATCTACTTCTGATGACAGAATACAAAAATGGCTGATGAGTTTCAACAACTTACAACAGATGGCGCCACGAGCGTTAATCTATATTTTGAGCTTACCGACGTATGTGGTTTCCCTATAAGTGATTGGGTCGGCGAAACTTTTTTGTAAACAATATTCTTGTCTATGGATACGTTTCATTATCGGCTGAGTCATGTTTTTTCAGGTGTGCGCCTTACTCTGGTCTACCAACTACAAAGAATTGGTCTCGGGGCATGGTTTCGCCAACAACGAGATCATCATCTGGAAGTATCCCGGAATGACTAAAGTGACTGAGCTCACTGGACACACTGCGAGAGTGCTGCACCTCGCCATGTCTCCAGATGGATCTACATTCTTGTCGGCTGGAGCGGACGAGACCCTGAGGTTGTGGAAGTGCTTCACTAAGAACCCGACGAAGAGCAGTAATGCAGAGAAAGTGAGGGCCAAGCCCAGTGCACTGAAACAGTGCATAAGATGAATTTATTTAGTTTTTTCTGTTTATACTTTGACTGATTTTGATTTGTACGATTAAGGTTGTACAGTTTTGTTTTTTTAGTGGAATAAACTTGACGGATTTTTAGTAGTGGTTTGATTAGAATACTACTTGCGTTTTTGAAGAGAGCTGATGAAGAAACTTGTTCCTAGTAGATGGCATGTCACATAATTGTTATAATAATAATACCTCATGTCCAGAGACAATAGAAAATCGTATAGGAATTGTCAATACATTGAAAAAAAAAGGATACAAAGGGAGAAAAAGCTGACTTAAGAACTGTTAGTGTAGTGTACTAGTTGTTGACTGTGGCTTCACCCAAAACTTCAGGTTTCCTACTTCAAAACTGACGAAATTCAATACAATTTCCACCCCTTGGGGGGTGGAAATTCCTTATTCCCTTGATGCTTATTTACGCTATACAAAGAACCTACCTGCATATTTCAAGATTCTAGGTTCAGTATAGCTTCTGCTGTACGTTAATATGAGAGCGGCAATAGCTAGTAATTTATATTATTACTTTAAAAATACAGTAACAAAAAAAAATGCCAACTGCACTAGGTGATGAATAGCTTCGAGAATCTAATTATGTTACCCGTAAGAAATTCATAAAACTTACACAACCGTCAACGACGTCTGCCCTCACGCGTCTGCCCGCGTTCTCGGCGATAGCGCTTCATTGCTTAGACCGCCCTATACCCCTGCGCATTTTCCCTCGTCGTCTTACAGTAGACGCGACTCGGCTTACTGCGTTGCGTCAAATAAATCTTATCGTGATAACTTTTAAACGATTCATCCAAATTACTTAGTGTAAAAGACAAAGTTTATCCATAATAAATACTTGAAACGACGATTTTATCAATTTTTTATAAGAATTTGACAGATATAAAATTGCATTGTGAGAAAAGTATTTATGGCTCAGTATTTTGCATATAGTGGCAACAACATAAGAGGTAAATATATGATATCGCGGACTTTTATGTAGAACTATTAAAGATAAACAATCTTACGGTACATATCTTAAGTAGCTCCAATGGTATAGGCAGCGCACGCCAAGATAGCTCTAAGGGAGTCAGAATTTTTCCGACTCAACACTTATCATTATATTATGACCAAAATTACACAAAACCTTTGTAGATTGTAGCCTATATCTATGAAAAGTTTCATCTATATCTCTTTAGTCGTTTAGGCGTGAAATAACCACAAAAGTATATTAGTATAGTACCAATATAGTATTAAATTTGGTATTTCGTTTTCTACGCTGCCATCACTATAAGAATCAAACACATGAGCATTTGTAAACCTGTACATCATATTTCATTCTAGCAGGTTAGAGTATCGCAAATACAATCAAATACAATGCTCGAGATACTCAACAGATTTTCACTACAACTTTAAGTCAACTTTTTTTCGCAGGAAATAACCGAAAATTGTCACATCGGGATTCTTTTGTTCACAAGTCACATTGAGGAAGGTACATTTTTGATAGTTTCAACTTGATTCTGAATCGTTCATATTCAAATCGAGAAAACGTGATGATAGACAAAATCTTTACCAATTCATTAGAAGAATTGGTGTAACAGCAACAAAAGTCACTCGGTAATGACTCCTGAAATAAGCAATGTATTTGTCTCTAGTTCACAACATCGACACCAGGGGGAGTATCGCTCATTTTGAATTCCCTAGGAACCAGTAAACTCTATACTACCTGGAACGGACACGACCCGTTTTCTGTAATAACATAGAGATATAGCATTATTTACACGGTTACCTTTCTTTGTCGTACTCAAGCAATTAAGTTATGGTTTAAAGTGTGAAATATCTTTCAAGGAGTGAATTCAAATATGTCTGAGATAAAATTTTTTCAAATAGTATAATATTTGTGAAGATATACATTTATATTGTTCTAGTGTGCTATTAGTTTCGCTTCCTTTGTCGTGTGTGGTTTAACAAACGCTTAATTTCTTTGGTGTTATTTGTTAGCGTGGGTAGTTCTAAATAATAATGGTGGTCTGTTGTATAGCATGTGGATGCAAGAAGGATCAGGATTATCGCCCAATACCTTGTCAATTGTACGAAACAAGCCAAGATAGGTGTATATTCATCAGTCTCCTATCAAGGTTAATTCGTAAGTGATTGATCCACCTTCTTCTTTTTCAGTGCGGTCAATGGACTTAGGTCGTTCTTGCCCCCCAAATATGAGTTGCAGTCCTCGTGGTTCTGGTTCCTTTTCAATGGAAGAGCTTCTTAAAGTAAGAGCCGAATCGATCCCACTACGACACCCTTAATCACTTGGAAGGATCGATTGCAGCTTGAGAAATGGTTCTTATGCAGATTCTGCATATGTATCATCTTTCCCTCCAACCGATTTCCTGGAGTCTTTGAAGTCGACTAGATACTCGTTAGGACAACAAGAGGATTGTTCCGAATTCTTGGGGTTCTTGTTGAATACTCTTCGTGAGCAAAACAATAGCAGTAACAATACTCCTGAACGCTCTGTCGTACAGTCTATCTCGTCTTGTGTTTGTAAATCTTTTGCTGCAAAAATCCTCTCTTGTTTACTTTATAGTAAATGTTCAAGAGGTAGCAAAAACGTATGTGAATTTCTGTAACTTCAACTAGCGATTCCTAATATGACTAATAACCAGTCCGTGCAAAGCTTGTTGTTAAATCATATGAAAATGGAACTTTTAACAGGTGATGATCGACTGTATTGCCAAACATGCGCCAAAGTAACTGACTGTTATAAGAAATCAAGTATAGCTGAGGCACCAGTCAATCTAATAATAATAAATTACGCCTTCTGGCGTAATAATGACCAGATTCTGGACTGGTTTAAGTTTGACGATAGTCGTGTCACTTAGTAATCTGCCGATGCATTACATTTAGTGAAGCCTCTGGAGACACCCTACATTTTGTTTTAATAGAGAGAAGATATTGGCAGATGAAGATCTTCAGATGATGTGGTGCTGTAGGTTTATCCTGCAGCTGAAAGAGCAAATGCGCCACTGGAATCTATGAAGTCGCCCCGGAGCACCAATTAATTTTTGTTTTATAATTTCAAGATTTGTATTTTAGAATTGTTTTATAATAATACAGTCGTATATATAGTAAGATTGAAAGTGAATTTTTATTTGTTAGTTTTCCTTTCAAACGACCAGATATCCTGAAATTGTGGATAAAAGCAGTCGCAAGGAGCACTGCACTCCACATACAAATAGCAAACATTTTCTCCCAACGGATCAAGTAGTCAAACCAGGATGTACTGCTAAATTATTGAAACCAGTCCAACTGAAAGCTTACAATGTGAATCAGGCGAACCAGCTTGAGCAATCTGAAGGCAGTTTTTAACGCTCACTTATGCTGCTTCCATTACAGCAAACTCTGAAAACCCAGTATACCATAATGTGATGGCTCATAGATTTTCGTCAACATATGCTAAGAAGAAGAGAGCTGACCTTCCTTTTTACAAGAGACAAAATCAGTATCTACATCATTTGAACCTCAATCACCCAAAAACCTTCTCCGACCCGAATATTACTAACCCACCTCCAAGGGCTACCGCTATCAACCAATTATACTCCAACCATCCTCATTCGTCACATAAAAGAACTGATTATTATACTCTTTGTAAAAGGGAAAGTAATAACTTCCATGGATACGTCTCCCGGCATGTAGGAAAACCCAGGTCATAATATCTCGGCTGTGAGACTTGTTCAACCTTATATAATACCCCTGCAACTTTGTACTGTTCACTCGCTAATAACCCTGGAGTTTGATGCGACTGTAAATAAAGTAAATAAAAGTAATGTTGTACCAACTGTATTTTTATACCTAAAGCATTTGCCACAAATAATCTGAACCTCGCAGGAAAATAAAAAAATGGTAAGTACCTAGTACGATGAAGAAATAAAAAATATTTACGCCTGTCTTGAATGAAAATAAATATATTTTTTTAGGGATTATCTTCGGATTGTTGCCCTAAAGTTCCATTAACTACCTTGAGATAAAAAGAGATAGATATCCGTAACATATGCGTGTTGCCTACAGAATCGATTTGCAACACTTTTCGCTATAATCAATGATTTTCCCTAGTTTGATATTCGAATTATGAAACCTAGATGTCGCTTTCATTGTTTGAATAGAAGTATTGTTATTCACTACAAAAAAGCTACTGTGACAGCTAAACATTGAACATTGAATTGTAGGTTACAATTCAATGTTCAAACAACGCTAACAAAATTCTATTACATTACATTACACACCACCCACGGCGTCGCGGAACAAAGGGCCTCACGCCTCAATGCCGAAAATGAGTTAAAAAAGTAAGGAAAATCGAAAAGTATATGCCATGAATTTTTTTATAATACATTAAAAAATTATCAACCTGAAGATATTCCTCTCTTCAGCGCACGAAAACATATGACTGAAAATTTCGTGAATATATTTCTTTTTCTGATAAACTATATTATATTGCCCACATTAAATTTAAGTCTTGCGCCGCCATTGATAGTTTGCATACAAAGCTTTTACCAAAGAACACAAAGCCTGTAAAAGCATGAGAACTGGCATTTTCGTGTACCGTAAAATGTTTAATACTTACCCTGACCACGAGAGGGCGATCCTGGTACGATGTCAATATTTAATGTAGTTACCAACGAAACTTGGTAGCAGTCGGTGACAAACCAGTCGGCTTTTCAATTGTTTAATTGAACTTACTTTTGGCGTACATCCCGACTTCAATATGACTCGACCAACTGCTTGTCAGCGTCGGCTAGCTACCCAATTCTGTCGATACATTGTTATATTCACATCAAATACTGACGTACTGCCATCGCCCTCTAGTGGTCAGGGTAGGTACTAGAAATTTCAGCCTACCAACACCATAACGCTTATCTGTTATTTCTCATCTCCAGTAGGTGTCACTGATAGTATATTTTCAATAATATCAATGACGAACACCATATTTATAAGTATATCTTGGAGATGTCGTCCGGGTAACAATTTCCGCCACGGTTTCCGATTGTGTCGAAGACAAAGACAAGTCAATATATTGCTCATACGATAAAAAATGACGAACGCGCAACTAGGACCGGTTTATTGGATGATTCTTCTGCCGTTCAGAGGTTGGGACGAGTTTTTTTTAGTGAATGCGGTTTGCTGCCATGCAACTAAAACGATTTCGTTGTACCATGACCTGATTTTGAGTGCAACTCGTACTAGTCGGACTGAAAACGTAGGGGTGATACCCAAAATGATTTCTGCGATGAGCACTCTTACGAGGACGTCAACCAAGGCCATGGCCTCTGATGATATCTTGTTTATTTGGTTTGTGCGTAGGATTGCAATCGCCGGAATTGGTCGTGCATTTTTCGGTCTGTTTTCTCATTGTTCACTAAAATTAAGGTTAATGCACAACAAACGAATTCTAATTCCGAATACTCGAACATTTTCACAACTTGTTTCTCAAGTGAACCAAACCCAAATTAATTTTTTTTGGATTGCTTTTGTCTCTTTATTAATCGGTAGTCATCGCTTCCCAATTGGGCCCCTTTGGCCAACATCTTTTTTGATTCAAAGCTAGCAGTTTTAAACTGGCCATAGGGGTGTAGCAGCTTAGGTCAGACTAAAAAAGAAAAAAGAAGAAGAGGATCTTGATTGGGGGACCATTGTCACAAGGTTGCGTTATAACGAATCTAAAATTTCCATCACATCCTCAAGGAGAACAAATAATTGTCTAAGTGAAATATAAAGTTTTATGAACTATACAAAATATTGTATAATTCATATCCCCAAATATAAGCCAGACTATTTTGATATTGAATGCATTGTTTTTTAATATTTTCTTCGAATGTGTGCAATGGAGCAGAAAATATTCAAGAACGCGCTTATTTGCTTTCTCCTGTCAACATACAAAACATAACCTCAGTTTTAACTGAACTTATTTTGTGGATTTTCAGTATGTTTGTTTACGCGATAATCAAGTATGAAGGGTTATTTTTTTCCAATAAAGGAATATGTGAATGTGGCCTATTTGATGACAGGTCGAGAAATCGGTGTGTTGAAAATTGATGGAAAAATTTGAGGTTTCTATTGAAAAAAGTTGATGAAATTCCATGAATGCTATTCGATTTACTGATTACCATCTTTTTCATCTCTGTGAAAGAATATTACAATAACTTCGAATATTTTAATGTTAAGTGATTATGATTCTTATTCTTTATGGAAAAATCTGTGTTCCTTACGCCTGACGTTTTGATTTACAATACCTAGATGTCGCCCACTATGTGGTCCTGAGTAATCAGGATGCGAGTGAAGCATTATCCGAAAGATGGCGCTGTAAAACCCCAGGAAAACAATAAAAATGTGAAATGTGTTTCAATGTGACATTTCTGTTAGGTAGATGTAGGTACTAGTCACAATAATGAGCAGACTTCTGGAATTTTTGTAAAATTATATTACAACAGATAAATGTAACAAGTTTTTGAATTTGTGATACACTGTTTGGAACTTTTGGTGTAGTAATTAATATAACTGGAGTTTTATCTCAACACCAAACCATTATTTCAACACCTCGGCACGTATTTCGATCACCAAGGGATCATCTTCAAGACGAAGATTAATCAGTTTAATCTTCCTCTCGAAGATGATAATTTGGTGATCCAAACACATGTCGAGGTGTTGGGATAAAACTCCAGTAATATTAAAGTATTTTATTATTTGTTTTGCATAGTTTACCATCTAACATTAAATGAATATGTCGATCCGGTTCAGAAAGTGGCATGGAAAACTGTTTGTTACAAATATTTCATTAACCGAATGATATTATAACCGATATTTCCCGTATTTTATTACAAAAGTTTGAACTGCATTCTAACAGAAACCGCGCTAAAAATAATTACCAATTCCTTCCCGTCTCTTATACGAAACACGGTTGAAAGTACTCTGTATTTTTACACCTAGATAACAGGAGATATATCTCTAGGACATGCATTTTTGTGGTATTTCGAAATGTTATTTGACACAGAAGCCTTGAATATAAATTGGATATTTTCTTTGGAAGTGCCTCACGACTCGGATATTTATAAATCCAATCGATTTTAGGACGTTTCCCTTACATGATTATAAGAAGGCAGAGGCGGAGAATGTTTTTTTCGAAGATTCTTCTTTTTGGTATACTATGTGTACAATAGCTTTCGAAAAAGAGGAATGAATTGGAAATAAGGAATATTGATCCCTAGATTATTCATTCGTTAGTTCTTTAAGAAACTTCTCCATTCATTTGGAAGAAACCCCTAAATTGTTCATTTCGAAAGAAAATCAATTACGATTGTGACGTCAATATTATTGACACTTGGCCCCCCTTTCGAACCAAGTTCCAAAATGTATGATTTTTCTAGGGTAGAAAATAGTACATGACTGAACGGCATAACGATTCAATTAGTACTGCTCAATGAAATATATCTTTATCAAAATTGCAGATATGAAGACTGTTTCGTAATATGAGATGTTCCTTAATTTCGGAACTCGCCAGTCAAACGACTTCAAAAATAAGTTGGCAATGTCTCACACACCGTCAGTACGCCAATAATACAGGAAGAAGAAGACAATAATGCAATATGGATGAGTTTAGCGGTGTTGCCAATATCAGCGTAAATATATCAAAACTGTTAAATTCCACACATGACATCTACAGGTCTTTTAAACGAATGAAAAATCTCGATGTCTCACACTTACTTTGTTTTATTTGAATTTAAATATAGGAAGCGCTATATTTTGAAAATTTGAAAAGGAAAAAGATCCGCAAGAATATTGTGTTAATCTTGCAGTCCTGCTATAAGTTTATATTTGAATGACGAAAGGATTTGTATATATCTATTATACTTTTCTAAAGGACTACAGCTAGAAATAATTTCGGAAAATAATCTCGTTGGTACTGGTTTAATAGGAATAGGTGTAGAGAAATTGTACTAGTTTGTGTTACAGTACTGTTTATTTTTTAAAAGTTTTTTAATTCCAAGGGAATGATAATGTTGTAAATCATGCCCGAAATAAAATACTACCGGCCGCCGCTGGTAGCCATAAACTATATGTGACGTGGCTAAGAGACGGCGGGTGTTCGATGATTCCATGCCACCCTAGAAGCAGTGAGAATAACGTTGTCGATTCCGGTGGAACTTCGGCAAAATTTCTACGACATTCGATTACGATATTTAAACGCTAGCTGCGAGCATATCGACACAGTCAAGTGGACGTTACAGTGCGGTATGCGAAGTGATCTAGTAAGGCGATAGACATTCGAATAATAGCTGAAGTGAAGTGTTTGTTGTATTTAAAGTGAAATAACACACCATCCATGTTGTTAACTGGTAGGGAACTGAAGCTTCCGAAAGATGTATTGTGTGGCAGTCCTTTTGATGAATCTCAAGAGGCACCTCTTTCAAAGTATGTGAATGGCCTGAAGGATAGACTGGAAATTATACACGAATTTGCCAGGACCAAATTACAGCATTCCACCGACAGGATGAAGATAAGATTCGACAAAAAATCGCTGCCAGTGAGCTTCAAGGAGGGCGATGCAGTGTGGCTCTACCAACCCCAACGTCGGAAAGGTTTGTGTCCCAAGTTGCAGAGACCATGGCAAGGACCTTACTTGGTAACCAAAAAGATAAACGATCCGGTGTACAGAATCCAATTGTCACCCAGAAGCAAGCCTAAAGTTGTCTACATAGAGAGGCTGAGTCCTTACATGGGTTATGATGCCCCCTCTTAGAATGTTCTTCGGGGCGAACAGCCTCAGGGAAGTGTTGTAAGTCATGCACGAAAGAAAATAACGCCGGCCGCCGCTGGTAGTGATGAACCAGACGTGACGTAGCTAAGAGCGCGCGAGTGTACGATGATTCCCTGCCACTCTAGAAGCAGCGAGAGTAATGCTGCCGATTTCGGTAGAACTTTGACAAAATTTCTACGACATTCTATTAAGATATTTAAATACTAGCTGCGAGCATATCGACACAGTTAAGTGAACGTTACAGTGCGGTACGCGAAGTGATCTAGTAAGGCGATAGACATTCAAATAATAAATGAAGTTTCAGGTGAAGTGTTTGTTGTATTCAAAGTGAAATAAAGTTAAGTTTGATTATTCAGTGTAGTCAATTATTGGTGAACCTACGGGGAAAACGTAACAATAATCCATAAAAACTGCTTGAAAATAAATGAATAACTTGTGTACCTCCTCAAAAAACATTTAAATGACATTGAACTATCTCAGTTATTTGATTATTGCTGAAACTCATACCATGCAACGGTCTTTGATTCTCTTTCCTTAACTTACGTGATTATTTTCAATGGGACCCTCAAAAAAGTTTTTTGGGACGCCTATGCGGCCACCCTAAAAAAACTGGGCGTTGGTTTTAAGAAGCGAGATGCAGTTTAGGTGTTTGACGTCGCCGTCGGTGTCGTCCCGTTTCCACGGCTACCCTTGATTGATGGGACAGTTGTCCGACAAGCGAGCTAACACTTGTCAAATTTACACTTCTTGGGGTTGTGTAAACGAACGCGGTGGTGGAAAATATCAGACATCGCAAATTGGAGTCGATATTTTGTTTTCGTGAGGAGTTTTAATGTGAATTGATGATATTTTGGTTTTTGCAGGTCAGAGTTTCACTTTTCAGAAAAAACATGTGACTTTATGTAAAAAATGGAATTAAGTGCTCAAAAACACTTGAAATGTTGACAGTGGCATACGGTGATCCTACTCTGAGTCAGAAAAATGTTTACAGGCGGTATAAGCTTTTCACAGAAGGTCGAGGAGATGTGAATGACGACGCTTGCCCTGAACGTCCCAGCGCATCAACAACCGATGAAAATGTCGAGGAAGTGAAGAAAATTGTTATGGAGAATCGGAATGTTCCGCTCAGACCGATCATTAGCTCCAGAAATTCAGCCACTCAGAACTTGTCCAGATATTCACTACCAATAACACAACACAACAAAGTTTTTGTTTCGGGGTTGAAATTAGATGATTTTAATGTATTTCCACGTGTTAAAACCGAAAGTGACCATAAAAATTATATATTAGCTCTTGTTTTCAAGATATAGTATCATTATATTATATATAT
>WOGO01007205.1:0-11295 GCA_015342085.1 Leptinotarsa defecta | reverse complement strand
GTTTTTCAAATTTTTCTTTGCTATAAGTAGAATGAAACTTTTTCCTGAAGTACGAAAAATCACTAACTAGCGGCGTTAGTAGTTCGGTAGGGACAAACACTGCCTAATCCTCGTATAAACATATGGTAAAGTACAAATAAAAAATTCCTGGATCTAAACTAAAATTTGCAACTGTAAAGGATAACACTGTTGTAACATTAAAACGTTGGTTTGCATGCCGTAATTTAAAAGTAACTGGAAAAAAGTTAATTAATAGACAGGTTAGTATACAGACTCTAGTAAAAGAGTAGCGGTAGATTCAAACTGTAATAAAACAAATTTAAAATAATTTTATTTCGAAGTGAAATATGAATCAAATATAGATGGTAATGAAATAAATTTAATTAAATTTTCGAAGCATGTATCCATTTCTTACATCTAACCTCATTAATATGAGGTTTCATAAATGGTAAAAAACACGTTTTTTTTTCCGGATATCAATTATCCGACGTACAATTCGCAAAACATCAATGCTTTGTTGGCATTATACTAGCACAAAATAACTTTTTATATGAGATTTATATTTTTAAGTAATAAATTAATATAACGTAAATAACACTGTTTTACATGTGAATAGTTTATGTTTGTCCCTACTACTAGTGCTGCCTCCCGTGACACGTTCGCTGTACTATCCTCAGGAAAAAGGCCCATTAAACAAGGAATATTAGTGATTTCACCTCGGATCTTGTTTCAAAACCTTCCTGTGCGCGACTACAAATATTCTAAGGTCAAAGGTCAAAATACCTATTTTTTTACACATTTATCACAAATATCTCATTTCCTGTTGGTTTTATGCTATTTGTATGCATTATAAATATTTAGTCAGATCAAATTGAGACATTCTAAGCTACCTTAATTCCCACCAAGCTGAAAATCAGAAATATCATTTAAAATAATGATTAAAAATAATAGTTGAAAGTTCCCCATCTTTTCCCTATATGGAAAATTTTTATTAAATGTCAAAGGTCAAAAAAATGGGTTTTTCGCGATTTTCATAAAACAACTTCAGACAAAAATTGTAGATCATAAAATTATCTACAAAAAATGTATCAATACTTTTTTCCTACGAGCCACCGTAGATATAACGATTCAAAAAGTTGTAAAAGTTGTAATTGTCATAATATGCATACGCCAGTAGGCCACGGGTCAGTTGTGATCCTGTTTAATTTGAAACTATTGCAAAATAATGGATATTAGCAGAGATTAAAAAAATAAAAGCAATTTAAGTTAAAAAAAGAAGTGAAATTTAATCGTCCGAGTCGTAACTTTCAAATTCTTCTTCTTGTTCTTCTTCATCTTCATCTTGAGTACATGCAAACTGCGTTAATAGCGATGTATCGCATGTTGCCTCGTTGGAATCGAACAGATCCTCCACTGATAAAATGGTTTAGACTTTCGCGACTGAGGTTTTCAGTGTCACTGTTTTTCGAGTTTGAAAGCCGTGGAATTTCTTCCTGACGTTTCGCTGGCGCGAGTGGCTAGCTTCATCAGAGGTTCAACCATCATGGCTCGTCATCGCACAGCAAGCCATGATGGTTAAACTTCTGAAGAAGCTAGCCACATTTAGATCCAATGAAGTAAGTTAAATTGTAATTGTAAAATACTCCTGAGACTATGATTAAAAAATAACCAAATATTTGGAATTTAAGATAGTTCAGGATTTTTTTTATATTTTGTGGATATTAAATGTTTGTATTGCTTATCGCACCTCTTTGTTATTCTAAGGAACATAAATACATATTTATAATCAATAATTTTACTAACGTATGGCGGGCTGTTCTACTTGTTTAAAGATTCAAAAATAGCTATTTATGAGTAATATGACCTTCATCTACAGACAATATCATTCGGTAATGATGTAATGAATCATTGATTGATGATGTCAATGTTCTTATGTGAAATGATAAAAAATAAACTCTGTTTTTATAGTTAATGTTATGATTTTTTCACTTGAATTTAACTATGGTAAAATAAGTAAAAAAAACACTTATGTTAAACGTTTTTATTGAAAAAAAGATGATAATGATGTAGATAATGTACTGGGTAGCAGTCATCACACCATTTTCCTCAGCAATCTACGGTATTGATCAGATAAAAAATAATAATAAAATCTTTGGGCGTAGTTGTCACATATTTACTCAGGTTACGCTACATTACATTATTATCAATTTTTTTCATTATAATCGTTTAACATTTGTTTTACTATTTTAATTTCGAGTTTTTAGTCTCCAATTTTATCACTTAATACTTCTAATTCTGTTTAATTCATTTAGTGCCTCAGTATTAAAAGGTAATATGTAATCCACCATTCTGTATAGCTGCGGTCATTTTGAATTTGTTTCTTTTTCAAAGTGTATTACCATTCTACAAGTCAAGCCTTGTCATTTGATACCCATATTGAGGTAGTTGTGAAACAGCTTCAAAATGGCGGATCACCGCCATTTTTAAGCTGGGGCCATCTTGGATTTACAATAATACAGAATTTATTACATTGTATTGTCATCAAAACTAAATGTATGCACCAAATATCAGATCAATCTGTCGGCAGGAAGGGAGTCAAACTTCAATTACAAAATTTGACTAAAAAAAAACAGGACAAGCTAAATGAAACTGTTTAAAAATACTTCTGCCGCAACCTATCCATAGTCAACATATTGTAATTGGTTTGTTTTGCTCATGAAACCATACTTATCAGGACTGATTGTCTGTAACTGTATAATAAATTGGGAGTAACAAGTCAAGCCAGACATTTTCTGATAGAATAAATATATCTCTTTAAAAATCTGAAAATATGAACATTAACATTCAAATATGCTTAATGATTAATCAATGAGTCTGTCTACGTTGGTGTTATTTTTGGAGAATAAGTACTCAGTAATTAACTGCTCAGTACTTTTTTATTTCTCAAAGAAAAATATCCGAAGGGTTCTGGGTTCGAATACTATACTTATTAGGAATATTTTGATGCCCAAACAATTTAAACTTGTTTAGGCATCCTGTGTATATAATATATAATGTTTGCACTCTTTCCAAACAAAGGGTACGGCGCAATAATCGTCGGTTAGCCGTATTTTGGGAAATAATTGGATTCATATCCTGAAAATTGGCAAACATATTGTAATGAATCTGAAGCCGGCCCTGACCGATATCTCAGCGAGCAAACGCATGACTCATCCGGAATACACTCGATAAGCCACCGCGAATAATTCCAGTAATCAGCCATACAATATGTTTTTTAATGTGCTTTATCAAATGAAAGTAATGGCGTTTTCCCAACACTTCTGGTTATACCGGAAGTTGGAATCAACTTCCTTAATTCCAGTGTAACACATTTTTGAATACCTGGTATAATTCTAATATGACTTTGTGTACACCTTATACCAAAAATGAACGGTTTTCGTAATATTCTTTTGTTTACTAAAAAAACTAGGTATTCCGCTCTCGAGTGATTGATTCCCCAATAAGATTTAACAGTTTGATAAAATACATAATTAAGCTATTATTGAATCATCACAATACTTCATTCCATCGTCTTGTAGGAGTAACATTTCCAAAATGTTATGCAAGGTGTTCGGAATCGATGACTAACTCTGAAGATATAAAAATGGGCCAAAACTCAGCTCTTTCAAATGGAACACCTTGTATTTTAGGATAGTTTTGAAATTCCGAGGTGATTATGACTCATTTTAGTGAAACATTCCGTATAAACAAAATCAACTGTTCACGAGATATTTCAGTATTTCTTGAAAAAAATAAAACATGTGCATGTCAACCATAAAACTGCGGGCTACGAAACCTTCATTTCAAACAGTTACAGAAATTTTATCAGAGCTATCAATTTGTCGTCATGGTTTTTATTGAATGAACAAATAATGAATTTAATATATGTCTGTATTCTTAATGATTCATAAAAGAGCGAAAATTCAACCAGTTTAGAAGCCTACAACAGACAACTAAAATGATTAAGTATCCTGATGTAAATGATTACTATACTTTGGAATAAAATAATTTCATAATCATAATAGCATTTGGACTCAAGAATTTGTCGAATTAAGATCAGTAGTTTAAAATATGGAACGAAATCGTTTGAAGGATGAAAATGAGTACAACTACAAAGAAAACATTTTTAAATCTTGGAACAGATTACCTGATACTTTAACAACTAAAATATTAGCGATGGCTTTGCTAACATTTTTTTCATTCACATATTTTCTTGAGACAGCATTGAATAATATTGAGACAAACAAACGGAATTGGTTAACAGATGTCGCTATTAACAATGCAACTTCCAGCATGGCCTTTTCCGAATTAGGAGTACCTCAAGGGTCGATATTTGGACCTATATTGTTTGTATTGTACATAAATGATTTGGAATATGCAACGCCCGGAACATTCATAACAATGTATGCAGATGACACGTCGAATGAGATTTCACCATCGGCAAAAGGAATGTCATGTCATCAGTTTTAGAACAATTGATAATTCTGACACAGTAACAACAGAATTTGCGAGCTTAAAATTTTTAGGTCTTGATGAATGTTTGAATTGGCAGAACCAGTGTGAGTTCCTAATCAAAACAATTAACTATATTTCATATCAGTTTCGAATGTTGTTCAGGTGCTGAGGAGGTACTATGTTCAGGTTGATTCCAAACTAAGATATGGAGTGTGCTTCTGGGGTATTTCCTCTCGCTGCTCTGACGTCTTTACAGCACAAAAAAAACTTATATGTATCATTAGTGGCATAAGTAACCGTGATTGATGCAGAAATGCTTTTAAACATTTTAGAATGCTAACTGTTCCCAGTCTTTTAATTTTTGACTTATGCTTGTCTGTTTTTGAGAATAGAAACAAGTTATTTGTACCATATAAATGTAAGCATAATATTGATACAAGATAAAAAAAGAATATTTTTGTACCATTTGCAAAAACCAAATTAGCTTTTGTATCACCCCATAATTTGCTTCCAGATATTATAAAAAATCCAAGAACTATGTATATTTTCAAAAGAAAACTCAAGGATTTTCTTGTTGATAACTGTTATTATCGCTTTGAATAATTTATGTGTATGAGTAGGTAGTTGTCATTATCTTTTTTTCAGAAACTTCTGGTCTTCGATCTCTTTTTTTTATTTGACGATTCCTATAGAAATTTTAAAACTTTGTCAAAAAAAGGAAAATAAAGATTTATTATTATTAGTATTATTATTATTATTATATGAAGTCAGTGGCGCTTGCTTGGCTTTGAATTGTTACCAAATATAAACCCGAAATAGAAAATAGAATTATAAATAATTCTGTTATTTTAGATTTTATTTTCGTGATGTGTGACACGCCACGAAAATTATGTTTCGATTTTTCCAATTTTGACACAAAGAGTTCAAAAGGTTTGCCATCATTGGATTATATGATGGTGTTTTTCAGGTGCGAGTGATGATGGGGCAAGCTGCGCAGTCATGCTGGAAATACTACGAGTTCTGTCGAAATCAAACAAAAGGCTGAGGCACAATATCATATTTTTATTCAATGGAGCAGAGGAGAACTTTTTGCCTGCGTCCCACGGCTTTATCACTCAACACAAGTGGGCTAAAGAGGTAAAAATATAAATAACAACTCCCTTTCGAGTTCCTGCCATAATGGTTTTCTGTTGATAACAAAACAAATCATCAGTAGTACCACTGTAGTACAAACGACCTTATACTGGGTAACAGTATATCTTTAATTTCTGATTTTCTAAAGGATTTAAAAATTTATTTGACGTTTATAAAGGACAAAACCTTTGAAGTGAAGACTGGCCTGAAATAATTGGTCCTTTAGATTATTTGATTTATAGCCAGTCTTCAAGAACAACTCAATAGCACTTGTGCTGAGTTTAACTTCACCTTTTGTTATATTAGCAACTAGCTCTGTAATTCATCTAAATATTTGTATGTAACTACAGCTGGGAAACAATGAAGACGATTATTATTATTATTATAACTTACTATAGGTGCAACTATAGAGCACTTAGTAAAAACAATAATGGCTTTTAATGATGGTTCCATACAATTACAACCAACCCACATCCCCAAACAGATGTGAAATATGTTCTCGTTTCTTTGTACCCGTAATGAGCCTAATGCATGCATTCGGGAGCTTTTGAATTCTAAAACTGTCACTCTTCAAAATTCTTGGATTGTACATCATGTCTGTGTAGTTGGCATGTCAGAGAAGTAAAGTATCCCATAGTATAATTTCACTTCTTTTATTCAGAAATGCCCTGTTGCAATATATCATTTTAAAATTTGCATAACCCCGGTTTCAGAATTTGTGAAGACTATTGTCAAGATATAGGCCCAAGTTTTTTGTAATTTCTTTCAAGGGAAGTTCTTTTCCATCTATTACAATATTTATCAGGTCAGAGCAGCTGTTCTACCAAAAAGCATGACATTAGATTTAGATGCGTTCATTGACAAATAGGCAATTTGCCATAGGACCTCGTAAATTGAATTCTCGTCGAATTCCATGTCACAGCTGAGTATCGTCGACGTAACAATGCATGGTTGCAAATTGCAGTTATCTATGAAATTGAGATGTGTATAAAACGAACCAGAGAGGGCCCAATATTGAACCTTGAATAACACCGGTTTTAATTTGTATTAAATTAGATTTTTCGTTATTCTACACAGCTCATTGAAAACGATTGCAAAGATAACTTTTCAGTAGTGCTACAGGTAGCCCTAGGTAGCCAAAAACAGTAAGGAGGAGTTCATGGTGTATGTAATCGAATGCCTAGAATAGTCTATGTGATCATTTCTGGGAACTGTACTTCTTGGAAAAGATGTTTTTGGGAATATTCTTGATTCCTACTGTTTTGCGACACTGTACTAGCTTTTGTGAAATATTGCTCACCTGCCATGTCCTGCTGGCTGTATTTGTAAACTCGCAATTCGCAGGTCTCCTTTGAAAGTACAGCCACGAGTTGCGTAAAATTCGGAGTCTTATTTGAGCCATGCTATGAAGTCAAGATTTATTGTCAGACTTTATTGTTGGGGGAGTCATAATTATTTCTTCAGAGGTTCCATTATATTTTGAAGTAGACATATTTTGAAATTTACAATTTTCATTTTGTCCAAAACTACAGAAAATTATAGGAAGATCACCTCAAAAGAGAAAGTTCGTTAACTTCCGAAGTTCCATCTCTGGTTACCACAGTGCGATTTAATATACCTTATGGGCTTTTTCTTGGATATAAAATTACTGTGTATCATTCAAATATACAGTAGGGTTTTAGGCAGTTTCGTCCATGTAACATGAAAAAAAATCTTTTGTAGTACTTGAGAGTTGAAATTAATTTCCTTTGATTTGATCACTACTACTATTAGATCATTGCTAATCAACTACAGATTAGTAATGAATTTCCTCAGATAAGAAGACTTTCCAAAATAAATCTATTCAATATTTTTTTCAGGTTAGAGCTTTCATAAATTTGGAAGCTTGTGGAGCTGGTGGAAGAGAGGTTCTCTTCCAAGCAGGCCCAAACCATCCATGGATTTTGGAAACATACTCAGAAGAAGTGCCTTATCCATATGCTTCGTCATTGGCTCAAGAAATATTTCAAAGCGGAGTGATTCCTGGAGATACTGATTATAGGATATTCAGGGATTTTGGAAACCTATCTGGTGAGTTTTTTCATTCATGGATGATTTCCAAAAGAAGCTATTCTCTCTTCATCTACTCTGGAAATGACTAGAAATCATCATTGTAGGGTTGGACTTCGCTTGGTCAGCTAATGGCTATGTCTACCATACAAAATTCGATTCAATAGAGCAAGTCCCTCTAGGTTCACTGCAGAGAACCGGGGATAACATATTAGCTTTGGCCAAAGGGATGGCTCAAGGCCACCACCTTTCCAACGTTGAAAAGTATCGTGCTGGAAATTTGGTGTTCTTTGATTTTCTCGGAGCATTCGTCATACGTTGGCCCATGTTGGTAGCTGATATTATAAACATATCGTCTGTGATATTTTCATTTTACTCAATTTATGGTAACACCAGGAGTGCTGAAAAAACTGATGGTGAGTACAGCTGACAATTCAAAAAAGTTTTTAGTATATGTTCATGCTATTCAGAATTGCATTTTTTCATCATAAGTCAGAAATTTGTTTCATAATACTCATTCAAAGATTTTTGGCAGTTCCCTGAGAGCAACAAGAGCCTAAGAAAGTGTTCTCTCTTTTTTTAATTATTTTCTTCTTGTTTCTTTTTTTGAACCTATTTTGTTTGATGCCCTTCAATGAAAGAACCTTCAGAAAAAGGTAAAACAAAGTAGGCCACCGTTTCAGTCATAACCTCTTCATATGAGCGGAATTTATTACCAGTGTCTGCGAACAACCAGTAGTTGCTGGGAGCGAAATCTGGCGAATACGGTGGATGTGAGAGCAATTCAATGTTCAACTCATGTAGTTTTGACATTGTTTTGATTGACTTGTGACACGGTGCATTGTCTTGATGAAATAACATTTTTTCTTTGCCACATGCGGTCATTTCTTTGCAATTTCGGCCTTCAAACGCTCTAATAATGCTATATAATATTCACTGTTGATGGTATTTCTCTTCTCAAGATAGTCAATGAATATTAAACCACGCACATACCAAAATACCGAGGCCATAACTTTTCCAGCCGATGTTTGTTCTTTCGGGCACTTTGGATGAGGTTCACCAGTTGCTTTCCACCAGATGACGATCGTTTTGATTCTGAAGTGAAGTGATGGATCCATATTTCATCCATTGTCACTTTTCAACTCAAAAATTCTGGTTTTTTATGTTTAAACATGGCCAAAAACTGCTCAGAATCATCAAGACGTTTTTGTTTTTGGATAGCAATGAGCTCCCGCGGCACCCACTTTGAACAGTTTTCTCATAGTGAAATGTTCATGCAATATAAAGCCAACACGTCCTTTTCATATCTTCACAATGTCAGCTAACTCACGCAATTTCACTTTTCGATCCATCATATCGATTTTGTGAATATTTTTATGTTTTCTGGTGTTACTGCCTCATTTGGACGTCCACTGCATTCTGCATCATCGGTGACTCTACAACCACATATGAAGTCGCTATATCAACGTTTAATTGTTGTTTTTGATGGAGCGGGGTCCATATAATACTTTTCAAGCCATTACTTCGCTTGAATGGTATTTTTTCCCATCAAGAAGCAGTGTAAAATTAAAACACAAAATTGTTTTTGATCCATTGTTTTGAAAATATCAAAATTAGTGTCACTCTTAGCACAATAACTCACAAACTTATGAGTAGACTATCATGAAATTTCGACATCTTTCTTTTGAAGGTTAGTACCAAGTGTAAAAGTGTTGAATGTAATAATACTGCGCCATCTATGTGTTAGGCCCGAGACTTCAGCCCAGGTAGTATATATAAAATTAGCATTTTCAAATTGCCAACAATGTATTCTAAATCTAAATTGAAAATGGACAGAATTGAAATGTGAAATTAGAAAACTAAAAATGAATTAATGTAGACAGTCATAAGTCACAAGTTTCAAGTTAATTCACGTTTTCCATTCATTACTTCTAAAAATGTATGACTGAATGAATGTTGCCATTGCCGTTCTAGGAATCACACGTTAGAAGGTACGACCTCGTTAGTCTTTAGCTCGCACAAGTTTTGTCGTAGGGGTGCGACACCTGTTTAACGGAAAAACAGATTTTAAACACATTGAAAAGCAATTTTCCAATTGCTCATGACTTGTGACTAACATTGGAACTTTTGTTTATTACTGAAAAAGGAACAAATGTTCATCAATTATTTATTCATCATTGTTTTTACTTGCTCAATTTTTGTTTACATAAAATATTTTCATGTTCTATTTCACAAAGCAGTGTTGTTTTGAAATTTTTATTGTACATAATATGCATAACACTGACCTGTTTTAACTGTAAATAAATATTTACATATTTGAATTATATACAAAGTACACCTACCTATACTTCTGTGAAAAATATATCAGAATTTTGTTTCATTTCAGTATTGATTAATAATAATATCAAAAGCGTCATTCAAACATTCTCTAATGCGTATTCTTTTGATAGTCTTAATAAAAGAAATACACAGTGTTGCTTCATCTAAGCCATTAGCTCAAAATACTTTTCTTTTTTTGCACAAATAACACCCTTTCACTTACATTTTTACTTTAATTATTTGAGGGAGTGCTGCAAGATGGCGGTGGCCGTGAAGCAAAACTAAGGTCAAATAATAAAAATATTAGATATTTCGAATTCCTAAATGGAAAAGTTTATGTATTTACAAGTGTAAACATTTCAATTGATTCCTTCACGTTTTCTAAGCTCCTAACCATTCACAACCTAAAAACAATAGATCAACAGATCTCTCTTGTAATAAAGGGCAAACTGAAAAGTTCACTTCAAAAATGTACTGTCTAATATGAAAGTTCAAAAATTCCAATTAGTCAGTAACTGGTCGTATTTATAAATTTTGCCTATGAATTTAAAAAAAATGATGGAAAACAAACGACGTTTGTCAAAAGGAATAGACCTATTTTTGAAAGAGGCGTTATTATTAACGATATTTTCAAGTTCTGAAAAAGAAAGAAGACTATCAATCGATACGTTAATTTGATATACATTTTTTCATTTATAGGCAAAAATAAATATTGATAATTGGTTTGCAACTTTTTAGGCTGCACTTTTCAGTTGGCCCTTTATTACATTTGCGAGCAAATTCTCTGTTGATCAATATTTATTTATTTTTTCAGGTTGTGGAAAGTTAGAAACCAAAAAAACATCAAGGAACATTGACCCTTCCTCAAAGAATATTTAAGTTGATTTTTTCACTAAAAACACATAAATTAGCTGATCAGTTTTCCTAAAACCTTAATTTTTTTCTTCTGGGCAGCTGCACATTTTCTGGGACTTTTTTATTACATTGGTTCATTGAAGAACATTTTTAAAATTCATCAGTCATATAAAAACCGGATTTTTACATTGGTGTGAACGAAAATCAGCATGAATAAATTAAAAAACTATTATCAGCATAAATAACATGACATGGTAGACATGGATGACAGTGTTCCATGTAAGTGCAATTTGTTACCATTCATTTAAAGTAGAACTCATGTGAATGATATCTGATTTTTATTCCACAACGAATGTATGAAATACAGACTGAGTAGAGAAAAGTATCTTCTGTATAATTCAGTGTTCATATAGAAGTATTTGTTTCGAAAGATTTTTTTTCTTT
>WOGO01007204.1:0-11295 GCA_015342085.1 Leptinotarsa defecta | reverse complement strand
TTATTCCGTTGTCTGATAACTTGTTAAGCAGTATATGGTGCAATACAGTGTCGAAAGCTTTGGCTAAATCGAGAAAGACAACTAAACATTTTTTTGAAAAATCTAAATTCTTCATTACATCGTTCGTGGGCTCTAGTACTGAATTTTCTGTGCCTCGGTTTTTCCTGAAGTCAAATTGTTTTTCCATAATCACACATTTTCCATCCAGATAATTTAACAGTTTCTCTCTTCGAATACTGTCGTATTCGAAAATTTTAGCAAAGCTGTTTATGGATGAGATGGGTACGAAACGTTTGCCTGATTTGTAGATTGGGGGGTGATGATTGATTCTTTCCATTGTTTAAGTAGGGTACTTTTAGTGAGTGCGAGGTTTATGAGATGAGTAAGAGGCACAAGTAGATGACTCGTATCTAGAGTAAAATCATTATTTGGAAATCATATCTCAAATATCTAATCCAGGATATAAAAAAAATAACACATGGTGTATTAGCCAAATCAAAACGTTTATTTACAAAAATCAATATATTAAGATTTACAATAATTTAAGGCAACCTTACTAAACAATTTTTTTTGGAAGCATCACCAAAATGTATTTACAGCAATGTTTGTACATTCGAAAAACTTGTATGAATATAATATTTAAACATTTCAGTTATAAAATGTAAAAAAACTAATGGTTTGTCGACTAGCCAGTAAAACCAGAAAATAAATAGGAAAAACCAAAACTTTCCGTTCAGGTTTATTTACAAAAATAAATAAAAATCAAAACCTTAAAACTAAAACGCTGTTTCTAGAGTAGGCGGATTAGACTTATCCTTAGCTTCTTGTCCTCTCAAGTGACTACTTGTCTGTGTCATAGGATTGAAAAATTGAGCTCTTTGAGCATGAAGCCTCTGCGTTGCAGAGGTATAAGACTTAGTTTCAGAGTTATTTCTTGGCATTCCTTTAGGCGACGAAGTTTCATTTTTATCATTTGTACTATTATTTTTGTTACCATACTTAGGTGAGGCCTTCCTTTCCCCAGAACTGTTAGGGCTCTCGTCTTCTCTACAATCTTCCAGTATTGTAGAAGAGAGAACGTCACTCCTAGGACTGGCGAACCGCCACTGAGATCTCGGTGACAGTATTTTAGCTGCAGGTTTAGGCTCCCGGTTGGGAGAGGAAGGTTGATTGTTCATAAACCTCCTATTCACCAAGCTCCTCGGCGAACCACTCAAGTCCAAAATGTTCATTTCCGGTTGAGTCTTTGGCTGAGGATGTTGCACTTGCTGCTTGGATAACTTGAGCTGTTCAACAGCCGATAGTTTCTTCGGAGAACCGATGCTGGATTTTTGAAGAAGCAGTCTTTTGAAATCAATTGTAGAAGTTTGTTTGATCTTTGGTTTTCTGTCGCTGCACGCCCAGCTTTGCCTAGACCTGGACTCGTTTGGAGGTGACAGTTTGTCTATGTCTTGGTTGAAATCCACATACTCTCCCTTACTAGGAGACCAGCTCAACCTGGATTTGGATCTGTCTCCCAGATATCCAGATTCTGGAGGTTTTACCGTTGGTCTGGAAGCAGGTTCGCTTTGCACTGTCACCGGCGAAGACCTAGGTGTGTCGTCTGTATCTATGTTCATTTTTTTCTTGCTCTTGTGAATGACAGCATACAATTCTTCATTTGACATTGTTGACTTTTTGGGAGATAGTAACTTACTTTCCAAGTTTGAAGCTGCCCTCAGTTCTTTATTCTTAGCGGAAGGCGTTGAAGACTGGAAACCACCGGAGTGTCTGGGGTCTATTGGAGAAATTCTTAGAGAATCTCCCTCTTCATATGGTCGGATGGGTACATAGTTCCGATTTTCGTTCAATGTATCGATTGAAGGCACGTTTTGAAAAGTGAGTCTGTTGATATCTGGCATTTGAACTGGAACGCCCATCTTTGTAGGTTTGTAAAAATTCCTCGTCGATGCGTCTTGAATATTTTCCGTTCGACCAAAATTGTTCGTGTGATTCCTCTCTAGGCCTCTTGTGATGTCGGGTGTGATGGATCTTTCAGTTTTTATTTCATCGGTAAAAAACTGGGTTTTCTTCAGTGGGAGTGTGGAGTAGGTTGGGCTACCACGTTGAAGATAGTATTGATTCGATAGATACCTGTTGGTGTCCATTTCTAGGATTTGATCGCCGTAATGGTACATTCCTTTCGGGTTAGCTGTCTGGTAATCTGGATTGCCAGGTGTAATGTTTGTTATTATTTGATGCGTTGCTGGTGTTTGCACTCGTTCTGAAAAAAAACATGGAGGCATGAGATACAATTTTGGTTCAAATACTGGGATAATAATTTTTATTTCTGCAGCTCATCGAATAATCTAGAATTTTCTAAAATTATTCAGCCCAGATGATGAAAGTACAAAACAGGATGATTCTCAATGAGTTTCAATTAGAATTTTTGAAAAGCCAGATATGAATAAAAAATACAAATTTGAAATTCAAGCAAGTGAAATACCGATAGTTATGATTTTGGATATTTTCATGTCGAGTCTAGCCCTTACCTAATGGTTCAGTTGAGTCTAATCACCCTAGAGAATTTGTGGTGAAAGTGTGGTAGTTTCATTTATTTTCAACTGATTGCCTTGAAAATCCTTCAGATTGAAGCAATGTATACATTTAATTCATTTTTTCCTCCCGAAATATATTTTCAATCGAATTATTAACGTGAATATTTCACTATCAACTTGAACGATATACTTATTGATAACCGAATAGTACATACAAACTGAATTTTTGTTCTCTTATAGAATGATGTAGTGTTTATGATCACATCACTACATATAACTATGCAATATGAAATAATCTTTAGTAATTATAATAACGAACTGATCTCGATACGAGTTCAAAAATATAGATGTTTTTAAATTTTGAAGGTCATTCATTGCACTGATACTTATTTTGCAGATGCCCACTAAATGTTTTGTATGTTATTTGTAAGTTTCCTAATTATTACTTTGTGATGGAGGAAATGAGGCAGATAAAGTTTTGTAAATTTCCTATCTAACAAAAAAGTTTGTCTACACTATAACTGTAAATTCTAGATCACTACAGCACGTTTTAAATACTATACGATTATAGATTAGTCGCCTTGATTACCTGGACTGTAATTTAACTACATGATTATCATTACTAACGAATTATTCTGAATTATTCCAACAAAATTTTGGAGAACAACATTCATAATCGGTGAATCTATAGGAATAGAGCCATGCTCTCTTAAATTGCTTTGTTCGGATTACCTAAAATATCGAGTATAACATTTACTCTTTGGTTGTGGGTGGTTTTGAACAGTAAGGATGATTTTGAATGGTGCGAAAATTTTTTATTTATGACAGACAAGGTTGAAATATTAATTGATATGCGTTCGGTGACCGCATGCATTATATTGTCTCCTCCTCTCTCGTCCCTTTCCATGGGCAGTAGGTAGAAGGTTGGGTTGATTCCGCATTCGGGATATTTGGATCGTTATACGAGTTTATAATTCGAAAATGAACGAAGCATCATTTTCGCGATTTTCATTACTTTAAAAAGCTTTTTATAACCATGTTTTTAAGGTATCAACTTTAGATTAGACAAATTGTTTAGTGAAGTACCTATTCCAAAAATTGTTTTCCTATTTTTTGTAAAAAATCAAAAGGTTGTAATTTATTGCCAATTTTTCTGTACTTTCGGTCATTATTTTTCACTGAGATTCTGTATACTTTTAATATATCATGAAAAGTATATTTAAAAATAACATTAACAAACTGTTTCATTATGAAAAACTGAATGACCGGTCTTTAGAAGAATCCAAAAAAAACCATAGCACCGTTACGGGAAAACACACGAATTTATTTTTCTGCCAATTCGGAGTAAAACATTACTGTAAATAAATAATTTTGAAAAAATATCGTTTTTCTTACAACATGGAAATATTTGACCTTTCCGAGACTTTTGTAGTACCCTTTATATAATTTATAATATTTACGTGTGTGAATAATATAATCTGAATTGTTTGAATGTATGGAGTTGGGTAGCCTCGTAAACTGAAAAGTTGGGCAACGAAAAATTAATATGTATGTTCTCATAGGCGACTTCAGTTGTAGATAGTTCTGTAATGTTCTAGATTCTATGAATATTGATAGAATTATAGAAACTTGGACTTGATTCGACATCGACAGCCGAATGAGAAATCGCTTTCCGTCTTTCTCTGCAGTTTGCACTGCAGAGCAACTAGATGAAATCAGAGCCCAAGAACAAAGCATTAGTGATCCAATGCCATACAGCACATTTTCGACTTGTTATAGATTTTTCCTCTTAAGAACAGTTGTATCCAACAATACAATGGTGATTTAGCCTCGCACTTAGCGAGGCTAAGAATTTACATTTCTATTAAACGACATTATAATCTGATCGATTATATACAGGGCGTTTCCAACTTACGGTACGAAATTTCAGAGGGTGATATTAGGTCGTTTTAAGAAAGAAAGTTCCTATGAATATATTTCCGGAATTGCTTCGTTTCTGAGATATAGGGCGTTGAAGTTGAAAAAACGGTATTATTAAAATATCACCGATTCGGTTGAAACTTGCTAGTTATTTGAACTAATAAGGCGCTTATTTTGCCCGAACTAGATTGAAATTATTAGGTCCAGTGGCGTCACAGTGGGCACCCCAGCAAACAATACTGAGAAAAAAAGAACGCTACTGACTTTTTTGTAGTTTTCTTTTTTTTTAGATTGAGCAACTAAAAATACAACTATTTTGTCGATTGTGTTTTCTTTATATCAAGCTTCGTTTTCGAAAAAAAAATTACTTTTAAAACTATCCATGAACAACATAAAATAATAACCAAAAGTAAATAATAAACGAGTTCGACCTTAAAGTCATTTAGCAAAATGTCCACCTTCTGCTAAGATACACGACTGCAATCAATTTGTCATTGATTTCCTAACACGCTCAAAAATACCTGGGGTATTCCTTATGACATTGCAATTGTCAATTATACGATTCCTCAAGTCATTCACATCTAGTACAGAAGTTTCGTAAACAAAGCCAACAGATGATCCCGCAAATATAAATCTAGAGGATTCATATCAGGACTGCGAGCTGGCCAATTTTGAGGTCCTGCACGTACACTCCAGCGATTAGGGCAGGTGATGTCGAGATGATGACTAGCAAGAACACTAAAATGAGGCTGGTGCCCCGTTAGGCATAAACCACATGTTGCCTCTTACAAGTGCCGGCACTTCTAACAAAATGGGTAAATGATCTCGCAAAAAGTTCGTGTAGGATTCACCTGTTAATCTTGTTAGTAAAAGTGGACCAATAAGGTAGTAAAAATTGTCATTGTGAAAGTTCATAATAGCATCTCGTGAAAAATTTGCTTCGTCCGTAAATAAAATATATGGTTAAAATTATTATTGTGTGCCATCGTATGAATCAACTGCCAGCAAAACATTAATCTTGGGTGAAAATCCCGACGCAGATGTGCCTGGACCTGCTGTATGTGATATGGGTATAGAAGGTTTCTTTTTAGAACTGTTCAGACGGTTTTTGGGCTGAGTTTCAGCTGCAGTGCAATCTTCCTGGTACTTTATGAAGGATCTTCTATCGCATAGCATACTTGCTATACAGCTTCTTCTAGTTTAGGCGTTGTTCACAGTTTCTGGTCTTTCACCACCTGCATAGCGTTCTAAATGCTTTAGCACATGGAATTACTCTGTTCTGGTGTTCCGTGCTTCTTTCGCATTTCCATTTGCTTAAACATAAATAAAGTACATGTCAGCCATTTCAGCTTAAGTAAAATTATTCATGATGGAATCACTGCTAACTGACAATTCTGACTTTCATTAATATGACAACACTATCGCTGTCACTTGGTCTCCAAAGCAGGTGTTCATCATATTTAAAGTGTCTTCATTTTTTTCCCGAAAACGAAGCTAGATATGAAGAAAACACAAGAGACGAAAAAAAGTTGTATTTTTAGTTGATTTATCTGAAAAAAAAAAAATCAAAAATTACAACAAAAAGTTAGTGGCGTACTTTTTTCCCAATATTGTTGGCTGTGGTGCCTCATTGAGACTCTACTGGACCTAATAATTTCAAACTATTTAAGGTTAAATAAGCGCCTTATCACTTCAAATAACTAGCAAATTTCAACCAAATCGATGTAAGGATATTCATAATATTTTATAAATACCGTTTTTTTTTTAACTCAACGCCCTCTATCTCAGAAACGAAGCAACTTCGGACATATGTTCATGAAAACTTTTTTTCTTTAAACGACTTAACGAATCACTCTTTGAAGTTTCGTAGTTGGGAAACACCCTGTGTATTCTGAGACTAATTTCAGTCGAAGAATTGTAATGTTGAACATTCCACTTAATCTTCCAGATCAAATTTGATTTTTTGAACTGTATTGAAAATTCATTTCATTTCACCTCTCCATAATCGATTTCATTTATATATCTAGTAACCTTTTTTGTTTTAGATATATTATTATTGTATTAGATATATTTCTTGATTCATAGGTTTGAAACTTATTCTGGCAATGGAACTCCGAGCCTCTGCCATACAACAAGAAACATCGTCAACACATTTGAATTGAAATCAGTTATAATCATCTACTGATGAAGCCAACTTGATTGGTAAAGTGATATACAGTGTGTGAAAGCCAAATGGAATAAACTAATTATTTCGGTTAGTGTACATACATAAAAAAATTCCGAAACACGTCAAATGTAAATTATAATTTTACATTCTTCAACGTAAAAATGCCTCTTCTACCTGTAACCCCCTTCGAATGACAGGTATAGGTTTGTGATATATCGTTTGAAAGGTATATTCATTCTCTATACAAAAATGTTCTGTTTATTGGAACAATTAAGATAGAATAAATCAAAATCATGTTGTTAACGAAATTCGATAAAATACACACAAAAATTAAAATGTAATGCAAAACGTAATGAAATGTACGAAAAAGAACTATCGATATTAACGAAGTAGATGTTCAAAATGTTCGCGCCGAACGTCTTGGCAACATCCTAATCTCATTCTAATCTCTAACATTATTTAACATATCAGGCGTAACCGACCTAATCGCAAGCGTTATTCGTTCTTTTAAGTCATTCAAATCTGAAGGTTTAGTTTTGTACACATATCTCCATAAAAAATCTAATGATGAAAGATCAGGTGATCGTGCTGACCATTCAATCGATCCTCGCCTCCCTATCCACCGATTGGGAAATTTTGCATCGAGATATTGCCGGACAGTAACTTGGTAAGTGGTGGTTCTCCATCCTGCTGAAACCATGTCATATTCACTGGAACTTGAGGGTCTCCTGGATCAGGATATAAATTTGGTAAACTTGGAATGACATCATTTTGAAGTAGTGCCATATAATTATCGTTTTTTCCAAATGAATTTTAATAATAGTTACTTCCTCTTCCACATTGCGAACTGCATTGCAAACTATCTGCATCCGACTATACCTCTAACACTACCTTGATGACTAGATTTATAGTAGAGATGTCTATTAGAATCACTTTTCTTTCGATAAGCACTCGAGGTCAATTTCTCAGTTTGCCCTTATAAGTCGAGATAAGTCAAGTATCGATTGTTATAAATATGGTCTAATAAAAGGATTTTCCCAATGTAAATCAAAGAAACTATAACTGAATTTAAACTTGAATATTTTGAATTAAAATTTATTAATAGTTGGTCACATTAGAATTACTATCATTACCTATTATTGTACGCTGGATTGTCTTCTAAAACGAGTTGCCAATCTGAACAGGTTCGCTGCTTCTTACAGGGCCCCCTCTTCGTTAAAGTCAGATTCTGGTTTTCACAGTGTGCTAATGCAAAAATACAACGATTTGGGTATGTCAGACCGTCCGAACCACATACTGATTTCTGATCATCTGCTTCACCACCACAAGATTTCGGATTACAAGTTCTCTGCAAACAAAAATTGAATTAATAATACAATTTAAATTGAACATAGTACCGTTACAGAATTACGCAGTACAAAACAATTTGGATCAGAAGTTTGTTGGGGGTTAAAGGTCGATTCAAACACATCATTCCCGACACAGTTCCGGCACCGAACGGGTACCCAGAGTTCCCAACCGTGGCGGAATTCCGCTACTGTAGCGGAATTTAGTCAACGCTAGCGGCGTAGCGGATTTGAACATAAAGTAGCGGAATTTTCTACAAATAATCAATATTGAAGATTAACGAAGACGAGGCAGTAGACAGCACTCGAAGCTGACAATTGAATAATCGAATTCAGTCAATACGTTATAGTCTTAGTAGCTGAAGCCATTACATGATGAAGAGAAGAAAGAATATTTTTGATATTTTCATAACTATCATAAACCATATAACCTCCAATATCTTGAAACTAAAAGTCTTGACTGTCTCGAGTATTACGAATTAATACTAAATGTGGTACTTTAATATGGAAATTAAATACGGAACAAATCACAGTGGAAATGGAAGATAGTTCATCTGATTGTGGCTCGAGCAAAAGAGCTAACGCAGATGAAATTGACGGGAATGGGACATGTTCAAAAAAATACCAAAAGTCTCGAAAACAAACTTTTTCTCAAGTTGTCTGATTCTAACTTGAAAGGATGGATTAGACCAGTCGCGAATGATTGTTCAAGAGCTCAGTGTGACTATACGTACGTGAACAAATTGATATTTATGTTTACTTTTCAAAATCATTATTTCAAGCTAAAAAATATTTGGTCGAGACGACAGGTTTCAAAAATTAACTGCTGTAAATTTAGAAAATTAGGTTGCGCGGTTAAAAATTAGCATGATCCTGATACCGACATTGGTGACAGTTCAGTTTTGTAGTATTTGAACGGTTCACAAATTACAAACTGTAAGTTCTGTGGTATTCAATTTTGGATAGGGCTCATGCGCGAACTGATTGCGTCAGATACACAAGTGTAGCGAAATATGAAGCAGTGTAGCGGAATTTTGGTTCATGTGTAGCGACTTTATAGTTCATGACGCATGGAAAAAAGAGATATCGAAGGAGAATACGCGACACTGTATAAAGAACTGCTTCATGATGATGTAAAATTTCATCAATATTTGAGGTTGTCGAAAAATTGTTTTAACGTATTGTTTTCAAAAATTAAAAAAAAAAAATGAAAAAAGAAGACAGACATTGGAGAAGAGCTATTTCACCGAGGCAGCGTATGGCAGTTTGTTTAAGGTTTCCTTCCAAATATTATTTTTGACATTAATGTCCATATGTTTTGCATGCGACAAATCATTTAAAACATTATATTTTCTCACACTCACTTGTACCGCCCAACATGTTTTCCGGCAAAACCAAAAAATATCGTTGCGGAGATTATAAAATCGGTCGGACGGTAGACGGGTCGAAACCTGCCTGCTTGGAAACTGTTCGGCAACGGATGAATGTGAACGCCGGTTGCATATTTCTATTAAAGAATATTTTTTATGACGGATTGTTTCGTTCAGCGCCGGAACTGTGACATGACGGAAATGATATTTCTGAATCGACCTTAAAATGGACACCAATATCTTGGCACAATGATGTTGCTTGAATTGTTGTGGAATTATTTTTCTGAGAACGTTTTCCCAAATGGATTTAAATTTTCAGCGATTCAATTCCAATGTGAATTAGGTAAATAAAAGTTTCATTGAAAATGGAAGAAAGACTAAATCTTCATAAAAGATACAAAGAAAACATATATTCTCAATAGCATTATTCTTGAATTCATTCACATTACATAAGACTTTTGAATACTGAGCCAATATACTGGCGTTGATGCAGTTTTATCTATTCTGTTATTCTTATTAATGAATAATAATTAAATTTGAAATATCAGTACATTTCAGAGAATTATTATCATACCATATAAACTATATTAAATGTAGTGATAATCCAATTCTCAAAGTTATTGAGCATAACATACATTTATTTTCATATTTCACTTTTATATTTCAATTTAAAATAAGCATATATTTCAGTTTAGAAATATCCATTTGAACTATAAAGTATTTATTCAATGATCATTAATAATAACAATAAGACTTTCGAGACCTTGGCTTATCAAAGCGCCCGACTTTCGCTTTCCTCAGCTCGAGTGGGCTAAAGTCGAAAACTGAGGGGTTCATCATGGCATGCTAGAATGGTATCATCAACACCTTAGTCTACCACAGTCGCGTGATGGTTATAGAGGTTCCTGACACAAAGTGCCGGGCCTGCCGTGAGGCGTCCGAGACCCTAATGCACTTGTTATCAGCATGTCCAGCATATGCGCTCTCGGCCCATATCCATCGACATAACGTGGTTCATCTACGACACTCTTACGGTATTGACGTGACACCGGTGTTGCCCTACGCTTCTGGGGATATTGAATCCGATGTGGGGAACGAGAAGTGCTGAATTTATTGGAACTATTCGTTCTCTAACCATCAGGGCAAGACGATATTTGTCGTGGATTTTTCAGTTCCTGACGGGACGAGTATCGTCCGAAAAGATGAGAAAAACGGATAAAATTCGAGATTTTCTCTTCGAACTCCACAGACTCTATCCAGACTGCCGACTCTGTCGAAATGGTTTTTGTGTTAGTTGGAGTCCTTAGTGTAATGATGCCCTCTCTACTATCGAATCTTAAAATCATACCGGCCTACCGCACTAAGGTAAAAATCTTAGCCGGACAGATGTAGAAGGCTGTCATTCTTAGCTCACTGCGCTTGCTGAGGGCACATGATTCTCAGACCCAATGATCACTTACCCCACGGTGTGGAGAGTGGTCGTTGGTTGGTAATGCTGGAGCGCCCTCCCGAATGGATAGGGCCTGACCAGCGCATACTACGGTAAAAATAAGGATAAGAATAATACTAAATCTGCTTTATTCATCAACTCCACAAACAAAAACATACAAACTAGTAAAAAAATAACCATGAGTGATGAATCGGCGAAGTATCAGCAAAAGCTGTTTTTCAACCGCAAACAAAAAACTATTAGAATAAAAAGGTGGAGAAACGTCAAGAAAGATAAATATGCCTACCATAAACAGATGAAAATATATAACTCATTTCTATATCACTGAAAACAACATTATCAAAGCTCGTTGAAAAGGTAAAGTGTTTATAATATTGCTGGGTATAAAACATTGTATAATTATGGCAATTACAACCAAAACGATGGAGTAGTGGTATTTATTAGATCAGAACAATATGTCGCTCATCAACTTATACAACTGAATAAAAGTAACCTCCTTAGCCTC
>WOGO01007203.1:0-11296 GCA_015342085.1 Leptinotarsa defecta | reverse complement strand
TATTTATGAACAGATTAGGTTTGTGCTTGGAGTTTACTGTGTTAGGAATCACACGTTAAAAGGTAAGACCTCGTTAGTCCTTAGCTAGCACAAGTTTCTCAACTTCTGAGAGTTGTCGTTCATATGGGGGCGACAGCTGATTACCAGTAAAACAGATTCTAAACAGATTTTTGTTAAAAACAGTTTGGAGTTCTAGATAATTTCTGAGCAACGGAATGAAGTACCAAAAAATAATATACCACTGTAAACAATTTCATATAAAATATTGCTTGCACTATATAAAAGCTGTCAGATCTCATGAGATATGAAATTTCCTTCTGAAAATCAATCATTTGTTCATACGACTATTGAAGAACCATTTAATATTTAACAATAGTCTTGATTAACACGTAGATAATCGAAATCCAATATTATGAAAAACACATTTGAATATCTGACAATAATTTCAGAAAGGTGAAGAATTTTAAATATATTTGATCTGAAAGGTTATGCTTGTGACGAACTTTTTCCTGAAAATTACTCACATATGAAGGGTGTGCCGGTATCGAGTAACCACAGCCAAAGTGGGTGTTTATTGTGTTCGAGAATCATGTGTCCAGAGAAGTAGGACACGAGAAAAAAGCAACCTCTGAACTTGTTCGGCCATGATTTCTGAACGAAACGTTCCTGCCGGTCAAATATAAATTATTGAACTATCAAATATCACATTCTATATTATACCAGGACAGTACTGAAAAACTAATTCACAATGGAATTTTAGAACAGAAAGAAAAAATTCGAAAGAAATGAATTTTATTCAGATATTTACAAACACAATGAAAAAAACGAATAAAAACTATCAAATGGTGTCCGAAAATCATTGATTGAAAAAAACACTCAAAACAGGAAATGAATATACTAAAAAAAAGCTTTCTAACATATTATATGCATTACCACTGCAAAACAAATGAATCTATACTACATCATCAATCTTTTGTTACTGGTTAATTTCAGTTCTTTACCCAAAATGGCTCTCCAGGTTTTTGACCCGAAGTTGTTCCGTGTTCGCTCTGAAAATTCTCTTTCGATGACACTTTTTTCAATTCTTCAGCCGCATGAGTTAAAACAGCTGTAGTATTTTCACTATTGAAAGAATTTCGCACTTTGGCAATTGCGTTTTCTAAAAAAAAAATATGGTATCAATAGTAGATGAACATAAAACAGAAAATAGAATTAATCACTCTATATTTTAAGACAAATAATCAGATGTCCCAAAGTGAAGGGAAATGTTTGAAGACCGGCAGTAGTAATGATATAATGATTTACTTTGCTATCTCTTTTTGCTTTCATTAAATTTATCAAAAAATATTTTTTTGCCTCCGACTCTACCGAATCTACTTTCCATGGACATGGATCCGATATGTAGCTGATATATTTGTGACATTTGTCAAAAAGAAGTTTCGATTGTCAACAACAGATATCCTAATACAATTATCTACGAAATAGAAAACAATGAGTAGCTTTCATTTTTCAATTCTTAGTTATAAGAAATGCCCACTGCGATCTAAGATTTGATGCATATAAGAAGATTACCAGCACTCTCAGGTATATTACTAACAGCTCTTATCATTGTCCACAACAAAAATGGTATAACAGGATTGTCTTTAGCAAAATAAGACACGATATTGATGGGATCATCGGTAACCTTCAAATATAGTCGATAAGTTGATTAGGGCGATTTTGGATGAGTCAAAGTGTATTGTTGTTTCATATGAGCCAAGATACAATAAGGACCCTTTCACACAGCAAACTTTACGTCTCTCGATCCTATACGGAAGCGTTTATTACTCCTACCTACCGTCCATTCACACCGGGAGCCTTTACTTCCCGGATTCTCCTTGAGGTCATTAGTCTACACAAACCTCGACAACAGAAACGTCAACGAACAAGGAACGAACAAGGAACAAGTTGCGAAATCTACGTTGAGCACCTTACAGACCACCCAACTTTTTACGACTTCATTTCGGTCCTTATAAATGTCGAGACATTTATCCCAAAGAGCGGATCGGTTGCAGACAGCACTAATTAAAACCTCCACATCATAATCTGACATGCTAGAAAGTGTTAAGCGTCAAATAGGAATAGCCGTTTTCACTCCTCGTGTGGAAGCCTCCACTCATCTTTTTGCATTTTGAGGAGGAGACGTGGCTCCCCGGCTCGATGTGCAGGAGACGTGGCCACGTCTCCTGAGACATGGCGGCTTCCACTCTTCCTCTGAAAGCTCCATTGGACTCGTTACATTTTGGCGCTAAGAGCCTATCTTTCTCTCAGGAGCGAGAGACGTGAAGCTCCCCGTGTGAAAGAGCACTAATACTTGATTCAACCGCTAGCACCTAGTCAATTAAATAATCGCTCCCAGAAAAACACAAATTGTGGTAACTACCTTCAAAGCTTGCCTTGACAGTGTGTTGATATCACACAGTGACAGCCATAGTAGTGGATGACAACTTCCCATACGCTAGATATTCCACTTCGTTTAGAGCTATGTAAAAAATCGAGATAACAATTCTTTTATCTCCCATCCAGGCTCACAGCGCTATTCTAGGTAACCTGTCAGGTCCTAATGTGCACCGGTACGTAATTTATAATTAGACCTGAATATAAAAGTTACCTTTGAAACATCATGTTCAGCACAGCAAGATTTAGGTAACCTAAGACATGATGATAGAAGCTGAATTATAAAAGTAACTGCGAGGACTGTGATAAAAAGCTTTTTGGTCAGACTAGGTGAGATATTAAAATCCGTTTCGCAGGATACGCGGTGAATATCCGTAGACCGGAAAAGTCTGGTGTCGCTCAATACACTTGGACAATGACCATAAAATGAATGACAATGGCTGAAGGGACACGCGTTCGGGAGTAGAAAAACTGATTGTGTTGGATTTATTCTGCCCCAGAAGTTCCAGTTCCACTTTTCACTTCGATGTTCACTATTTTTTAATTTTGGTTAACAAGCATGAAACCTACGTTCAAAAGAAATCATGTATTTCGCGATGACGTCCGAAAAATGTCGAGAATGGATTCTGTGAAAATAACATTCCTTTGGGAGAAATGTCCTTTGTTTGGAGAATATATTTCTTTTGGAAATAATGCCAACAACTAACAAACATCATGACTGTTGAAATTTAAAGAATGTTATTGCATTTAGGCACGCATCTTTTTTTGGAAATAATAATAATTGCTTTTAATAAATATTAGAGATGATTTTAACGTATCTAACCGACTAAGCGACTAGGTTTGGGTATATATACGTTTCAGTTACCATTTTATACTTTAGACACTATCGAGATAGTGATGATCTTTCAGTTGAATACTCAACGGATTCCCTCCACTTTGAGATCATGACAATTCTTACTTGTATACATACATCAACCATGATATATAACTTTATACACATAAAAAATGGCATACACATAAAAATGGCATAATTAAAATAAACCTTAAGAACCTGATGTTTTGCATTCGGTAAACTCATCTCAAGAATTTGACAGGTTCAAGAAGTTACTCCAGAAATCAAAAGTCAAACATAAACCCATACCAGGAACAGCAATTAGAAGCAAAACGAGGTCAAAAAAAATATGAGTACAGGGGCAAACGAAGTGGATAAAACTAAAAAGAAAACATCCAGAAGAATAAATAAATACATTTAGGTTCATCTCGAAGTAATCTCGCTAATGAGTCTAAAGTGTTTTTCATTCTGATCACAAAAATTCCGCGTACAAGTGAAAACTCAAAAGTCTCCAACAATAATGATGGTCAGCTAGTTCCAAAGAGAAATATCTAGGTTTGGAGTATGAAACAAAATGTTACAGAGGTTTAGAACTGATATAGGTCAACGTTTTAACATTGTTTACCCTGAAACACTGATTAATTCAACGAAACTCTTTGTTAGCCGAACCTGAAATAAAATATATTCCTTGGTTTGAACTACATGACTCTATAACACTGAACTCTACTGAAATTGCTGTTCTCAAAATGGGTTTAAGCTTGGAGAAGTACCATGCATTACTGCTTCTTCCGTGCTTTCACACGGAATGGAATAGTTACATGAAATATTGAATTATATGTCAACAATGAGTGGACTAGGACTATTGTAAAGAAGATATTTTTTAGAATAAATTGAAACCTAGCAATCAAAGAAGCATTTTCACATCAAGACGGAATATTATTTTGCGAAATATCACCAAATTTTAATCTCAAGAAAAGACTTGAGAAGGGTCACCTCACAACAGATTTTCAATCTAAGAAAATATAGAATTTGGAAAAACACTTCCATCAACATTACCAAACATGACTCAGAGAGAAATTCACATTGGGAAAATCCAAATGAAAGAGCCTAGATGTAAGTAACTGTGAGGAACTAATTGATAATTCCAGAAGCAATCGTCAAAAATAAGCTGAGATGATGAAATCAGAGAGCACGTGAACTATAGCATGATATCGGAAAAGTTTTTTTGGATGAACTGATGTGCAAGTGATTAGGCACATTGAATATAAAAAAGCTGGATTCCCAAGTGAATTATGTTCTATAAATCTTCCAGTGTTTGATAAATTTCTAGTAGTTTTAGGGATTTGGAAGATTTTGGAGAAAAACAGTTCAGACGTTCTGCCAGTTTTCAAATTCTTATATTGATGTGATTTGAAACCTTATTAGAATGAAGTGGCAGTATTTGAGATTACTGTCAGTTCAAATTCAAGAAATGTTTTCAACACCTGCAATTTATTAGAAAGGGAGCATCGGCCTTTTTTATGCATCCAGGAATAAAATAATATAAATTTTATATAACTGCAAAAGTTCTGGATTTAAACACAATTCAATTCTGTGACAGACAAGAAATTTCAACAATCATTACTGAATCATTTTGAGTATGCAAAGACTCAAAGCCCTGTTTTGATAATGCTCGCAAATATCTCTAGACATCGTTGATGTGTGTATTATTTCAATGATATATTGAAAAAAATAGAAGTATTTGATCATAAAGAACTCACCCGTTTCATTAGTTACTTTCCTCATATGACTAGTGACATTGACCATTTTCTGGATACTTTGAGCGTTACTAACTTTGCCAGCATAGCCCGAAAAACTTTCATATGGAGGACATTCTTTGTTATCCTCTAGAGGAAATGACCACTCGAAATCATCTAATAACCCCAAATTTGAAACTGCTTTCTTATCTCTATCTAGTGGACTTTCGACATTATGGTCAATATTCTCCGACTTCGACCTTGCTCTTGGTTGCTTTGGTGTTCTAAGAAATGTCTTACCACTGACCGATACAAAAGCTTTTTGAGCAATTGGAGATGGAGATCTTGATTTGGATCTATTGCTAGGTACTACAAGAACTTTGTTAGTCCAGTACTGAGTGGTATTGAAGCTGGAAGACTCTAAAATAACATCGACTTTTTCTCCGGGTGTTGGCGACCTGGATATATTTTTGTCTAGATGAACTTCGTCTGTGTTCAACAAATCGTTACAGAAGCTGTTTCTGGGTACTTGTGGCAGATCCACTGGAGGAAGTGGAGAAAGGGAACGTTCACGTTGACAATTTAGAACAATAGCTGTGTTTTCCGTTAATATTAACTGTTTTGGCAAAGGTATTATGGAAGTTTCTGAATTTTCTTCTTCTTGAAGTACGTATCTAGGTTTATCGGGTGATTCGATAGAATTTTTCACTTCTTCAATCGAATACTCTTGAATTGACGTGTGTGACGGAGACCTAACAAAAGGCGACAAATCATCAGAAACCACGAAATGTCTAGATGACGGTGAAGATCGTTCGGAATCTATTTCTTTTTCTGTAACCAAAAACTTTCTGGGACTTGGAGACCTAGACTTTTTGCATTCTATCTCGACGTCTTCATGGCTGTTGAGTCGAGTTGAGTTCGACACAGTCTTGATGAATTCATTGAGCGTTGTCTGAGAGTTAGGGACAGTATTACTCCCTGATCCTTTGAGATCTTTCACATACCTGTCACTAATGGTTGAGAGGTCTCCACGAACTGGAGATGAGGTTATATTCCGTCTTACGTTGGAACATAATGCGATAAGCTCACACGCGCCCACACAGGCAACGAGAATCGAGAGAATTAAACCCATTAGACACTTATCACGTTTCCACAAAAAATCTATTTTCACTATTTATTACAGACTTGGCGCCAAATTCAAAATAATGTTTAAATGCAAGTGCATCTTTTCTACCGCACCGGGAAAAGGTATCTGTTGCCAATAATCGACCGGACTCTATGAATATGTCGTTCAATAATTAAAACACGGCAAAAATTAAGTTTTCACAAGGCTTGTGTACGGTCCAAGTACAACAAGAATATATCGGTAACTGATTTTTGTTTGCTTTTAATTAGTATTGATTAGCTGACACGGAAAAAATAACTGTCCTTGATATCTGCGAGTGCGGAACAGAATTTGGCAGGTGTCTTGATTGTCTGAAATTCCGTACATAGATTCTTCTCTGTTGTTACTCATTTCAATTGTATGTTAAAAAATAAAATAAAATAATAAAATGGCCCTATAGGGTACTCTAATAAGAGAGGAAGCATTGTGATAATTTTTATGTCTTTTCAAACATTCGTTATGGAATTGAATCAGATATCATTCACAGGATTGCTACACAATATGTAAATGAAAGAGGTAAATTTTCACTTTCATGGAACACTCATCCTCAATGGTGGACATCCGATGTTTCAGCATAAGATAGTTGCATTATCACCTCTTCAGTATCAAATCTGAATATATCCAGATATATCCAGATTTGATGATGTAGTAATCTTGTTAATGATATCTGATTCAATTCCATAATGAATGTTTGGAATACAAATGGATTCGAAGATTCTCACGGACTGAGTATGATGGGTTGTTTTTCCGGGTTTCATTCCGTGTTCACAAGGATCATTTTCACGACGATTCAGCAAAGTCTCATTTGACATCTTTTTGTGATGTCTGAAGTTTGAACCTAGACTGGGTCCAAACTTCACTTGGAGCTGAACAAAGGAAGAACAAAACCAGTGAAGACTTGGAAATCAGGGAGGTTACGACCCCGCTGTCGAGTCATGAAAGTTCACTTTCAAGTGGTTTTTGAAAATGGCTTCAAAGCAGAAGCCGAAACGTCGAAAATATGAAAATTACAGCCAAACTGTAAATTTGTGGTATCGTGTGAAGACTTTGTGATTACAAGGACAACTCCCAACACAACCACGGGTGCAGCTTAAGCTGACATTCGAGTTCAGGATAAAACAGAACTAAAAGATAGGCAACCCGCCGGCACGATGACATAAACTTTTTGCTGACTCCACATTCATAACCTCACGTGAGTGCCAATTCCAGTGGTTGCAATTGTTATCATTTATACACCTCACTGTACCATAGAGTTCCTGAGAAAGAGCCGAAAGAGTTCTCATTTTCATTGTCTCTGACTGCAATACTTGATCTATCAAGTATTGCATATCGTAGAGACACATTCGAATTAAACAATATTTATGTATATTCACATATAAATTCGTCTGCTTATTACGTATTTTCAAACATGGACTTTCTGAATCGTCCAAACCCAAAATGTAAAAATACTTTGAATTCCTTTGGTATCTATTCAGACATTTCACCACCATCATGAAAAATTAGACTTTTCCATTATTGAAAAATAGAAAGATCCGGGAACATATACTCATAGAGATTGCTAAATAATTCCCCTACATTTTCTGTTATCCTCTTGATTCTCTTCTTCTATTCTGTAATGTACCAACACTCTCCAAGAAAAATATGATTTAGTTACATATTGTGAATGAAATATTTCAGAATTATATTTTCAAAAGTAGATCATTGTTCTCATAAATTATTACTAAAGCGATTTTGCTGAATGCCAATCGAATTTTCCATCTAGGATTGTAATTTGAAAGACAAATTTTTAAGATATGCCCAACCAGTTCAAATTCAGAATATGTGATTTCCAGACGGCGAAGCTCCCGTGATAAGAAATGAAGGAGTTTCATTTTCCTGCAAAATGTCATTATTTACTGTATTCGATTTTTCCTCGATAAACTCTGCCAGATATGGTTCATCGAAACGAGTAACAACAATCAAGAATTCAATAATTTCAACGCTCTATTGAGCTTTTGTCTTGTAACGTTTTATTTTCTTGCGTGACCACGGTCTAGGGAAACCTTGACGGCAACATAGATGTACACCGTATATACGTCTGATATGATCAAAAAAACAAAGTAGATCTCTTTCAATATATGTACGCTTAATCCAGTGAAGGTTTTTTCATTGATAAGATATCTATTAGTTTCCATCGGTCCACAAAAAATGACATACCACTTCAATTATTTAAATTCAGAAAATGAATCCTCATCCTATCCCCTGAAATTATTTTTCTATCATCGAACAGTTATATACCAACTGAAGATATAACTAATTTGTAAAATTATGTTTTCCGTATTTGACATAATTCTAAATACCATAATAACAAAACCCTGTGGCACCTATTTCAATATCAATAATTGAAAGTTCCTTGCTATTTCACGAACCATAAGCTTCCAGATTAACAGCATCGTTCAAGTGAAGTCAAAAGTAAAAAAAAAGGTTACAGTCTCCTTTACGGAAAAACGGCTATATCCAATTCTTTAACTTCATAATGAGTCTCTAAATTCAAAACTCTGATTCCACTCAATATTCTTTTACTTTTGCGAGACCCTTATGCTTCGCTACAAATTACACTCGATCCCACTGTAGAAATATGATAAAAAAATTGGTTCAGTCAGAGCTTTACAAAGGTACATATATTTAAGCACACTCAAAGAAAATGCCGAGAATCAATCTGAGTTCTTCTTTCAAGTTAAAAAGGGACTCCGTCCAGGTATTCAGTATACAGGGTATTCCAAGTTAAGTTGACACCATTGGCAACTCCGTTATTATTGATGCTACGAATTCGGTTAAATGGGCTAATTAGTAGTATTTGTGACGCCGAAAACCAAAAAAATGACAGCCGCATTTTCAAAATACTTCATAAAATTATATTTTTTTAAATTATATATTATATTGTGCATTTCAATTCGTAATAACATTCTCAACATTGAAGTTCATATCACCTTTCTTTTTTAAATTAAAAATGCGCGACTTATGTGGAAATATCTATTTCTTTCACTAGTACAAAAAATGTCTTTGTTTTGGTGAACAAAGAGCTAAAAAATATCGAATAAATATTCAAAAACACCGTCTGCTTGTTGAATACATAGTTGAATCCTTCTCTTGACAATACGTGTTGCTTTCAACACAGTTCGGCCATCAATTCTATTAATTATAATTTCAATATAATTTTTCAGTTCATCTACTTTATTATGTTTTATTCTGTACACCTCATTTTTCAGAAATCCCCAAAAATAAAAATCTAGAGTTGTCATGTCTGCTGGACGAAGGGGCCACTCAACAGGACCATTTGTAGCAGTCCATCTGTTTCCAAAACAGTCTCGCAACATTTTTTTCACGCCACCGAAATTATGTGCTGGTGCTCCATCCTGCTAAGAATATATCATCTGACGGACCTCCAGATCAAGATCACAGAAAAACTCTTCCAACACTCTTGTTGGTAAATTAATGTAAAGAGGTCCGTTAAACAACCATGGTAGGAAAATGGACCGATATTTCTACCTCTAAATAGAGCACACCAAAAATTAATACTAAACGGTCTTTGTGGATTGTGGGGATGGACTAGAAATGGATTATGTCTACTCTAATTATGAAAATTATTTCTATTATACATAACACAAATAATAATAAATAAATAAAATTGATATATGTTATGAGGGAAATGATTTTTCAATAGAACCTTTACATAGAGTTGATACTGAAGCTTATATACTCGTCATTTCTGGAAAAAGATCATATCACACGATTAATGCTCAATATTGAACAATGAAGCTGTAATTCATATATTTAGGACACATGGTGTTTTCATCTATTTCTATACGAACCCGATAATTTGTGTACTAGTGTCTGTTAATTATTACAGAAATTTATTTCAGTAATAAAAAGAAACGTTTTATTAGTCCACGTCAAGACATTATTCCAGATAAAAATTGCGTTGAAACACTATTTCTCTGAATTGTTGCGCTCCAGATTTTAAGTAATTTGGCATATCAAAAGTGACTGCGAAGTTATGTCACCGTGGATTAATTAAACGGAGTAGGTAATTCAAGTTCTTAAATTTGGTCAGAATTTGGGTCAATGTAAATCTTAATATGTAACATGATTCCAATTGAGTCGTACTTTATATTTCAGTTTTATTCAAAAGTGACTCATCGCTTATAATAAATAGTAAGATAATTATTTTTGGATACAGGAATCTTATGAATACATCGTTTCAACAAAAGAACATAACTCGAATATACTGGTTAACTTGACGAATGATTTATTTTGTTTTCAATTTGCCTATCACATAAATTTATTTCACTGATGAATTGAGGTTTTCTGTAATATAGATCTCCTGGTGGATACATCTGGAAAATATATTACTCTGGTGAAAATACTCCCATATGAACACTCATAAGAAATTAGTCATAAGGCAAAGTCTTGTGCCAGTGGAGGAAGATATTTGACTTGGCGTTCTGAAATACCTTTTTTTGGTTTTGATTTGCTATTCGTCAGAAAAACTTCAATACCAGTCGATCAAATGTCCAGAATAAAATGAGGATCCGAGTTAACGAGGTAACACACTGGCTAGTTATATAGATGAATAAAAACATCGCTAACAAGCAATATATTTTTTTAGGAAAGACTGGTTTTTCGGAAAAAAGCGTTTTGGTTTTCTACTTCTGCATATATCCCTCAGAAGTTTCTTTCAGATACGAACTCTCGAAACAAATACTTTCACATAAACATTGAATTACACGAAAGAAAACGTCCTTTTGAAACAATTTACTTCCAAATGAACTTTACACTAAACGAAAATTACTTTCTTTCATTCAGCTTATGAAGTAGTTATTATCAAAAATAAAAACAAGGACAAAAGTAAAAAATTAAAACTATTTTTTACCATTTGAATTTCTAGAATCTTGAAAAATAAAAATAGGAGCGTATGTCAATTTTTTATGATGATATCTCATCGTGAGTCATCTGTGCCAGTGAAAGCTTCACTTCACTGGCCACTCTATCCAACAGCTTTAAGCTTTCACTGGTACTGAAGAATGATTCGCATACTATCTTTAACATGAGTTTACAACACTCTGGGCCAAATTGGACACTTTTGAT
>WOGO01007202.1:0-11296 GCA_015342085.1 Leptinotarsa defecta | reverse complement strand
TTTTGAAAATGATTTGCACTTGGCTGATGCTAAATTTTCGTTATCATTTCAGAATTACGGTTTCAATGAACCAAAACAAGATAACTTCATAAAATTATATTTGTTTTCATAATGATAATATGCTATAGTGTGCCTATATAAAAAAACATTTTATGGAAAGTAACTGGTTTTTGTGCTTTTTGCCATAAAAACTATAACGTGTAAATGTAGAAGTGTTTATGTAAACATGAACGTCTTAATATAACATTTTCGACAAGTGAAAGTTGTATGGAGTACAGATTTTCGTTCTAAATTCGAAACTGACTTATTCATAATTTGGTATCTTGACCAAATGCAGTTTGGCTGCCAGAGTTTCGTTAACATTTTAAAAAGGCAAAATCAACGACCAATAAGAAACCAAAAACGAAGAAACCAAGAAAAAAAATCATACCAATAATGTCATCACATTGTTTCGAAATATATAACCATAAACCTAGTGAGTGTTATAGGCACAGCGACATACAAATCTTAACATTTTTACATACTAGTCAATTTGAAAAATTTTAAGAAGTGAAATATCAGTTATTTGATTATTTAAAGATGATGTTCATATTACATCAACAAATATACTTAAAATTATAGAACCCTTTTAATTGTGTCCTCTTAGTGTAGTGATAACTGGCAGAATATTTCATATTCAACATTTACATTTTTTGAAGGAACAAAAACATTTTAATTATCGATTTTCACTTGTTTCAGCGCAATGTTTGCCAGGTTGTGACGAAGCACATGGACACTGTACAGAGCCCAACGAATGCAGGTGAGTTATATAATTACCTAGCGCGAAACTTTTCTGTATTGAAAATGTCAACGGCAGACTCGCTATTATAAAACAGATACATCGAAGCCTAAAGAATGTTTTAGGTGTGTAAACGAGCGGCAGAAGGAAAGTACTCTAGAATGATTATTAATCTTGAGAATCAATTGTTTGAGAAAGGAGTGCTATTTAAATAATTCTGCAATAATAAAAATAATCATTCGGTATGGTCGTTCCCACTTAACGTGAATCTGACGATACGGTTTAGTAAGTCGACCAGAGAGAAAGCTTTTGCTTCTCTCAGGTTGAAAGAAATGAACAAAGGCAGCTAATAATTGCAATATAGAATTATTGTTGGCCATCTATTATTTTGTTGTATAGTTATTTGACTTGATTTATTCTCTCCTGGTGCATTTAATAACGGTGCCAAGTTCATTAAAATTCAAAATATAGTCAGATATTGAAGCAGTTGTTATGTTAGTAAAGTAAAACAAACAATGGCATCCACCCTGATGAAGTTATTGTTGAGTACAAAATTTGTATTTGTATTGAACCAAAACTCATCAATACATTCACAATTTCCATTGTCACGAGCTTGGGTATACCGTTCAAAACAGATGGGAAATTAAATGTTCTCTTTCTGTATAATTAAAGGAATATTATAAACCCTCGCTCATTAAATTGAACATTCACAAAATCACGGCTCATCTGATTACTTCGGATGTTCCTCATTATGGTAATTTGGCATATGCTAAAATTGAGATTTTGGATCGACATTATCTAATGATTATGGTAATCGTTTTGGGAGCGTCTGGGAGAAAATTGAGAACGAATAATATTAGGTGTAATTCGTTGAAAAATGAAAGTGAACACTTAACTTTGGAGCGTCTCCCGTTATATATGAAATATTAATGTATTTTGAAGAAGGCAATAAACTGCGGAAGCTTTTTATTTTTTTTTGCAATTTGTTTTTGTTGTGCTAACTTTCGAGATTTTACATTATATCTAATGTGAGATCTGTATAGTGTTCCTGGTCATATTCAGAAGACTTATTTTCAAATGTTGATTCTCTAGAGAAATGATTTCGGAATGACATATTTTCATCCTCAAAACTGTGTTTATGATTGTGATGAAGTTTTGACATACCCCAACTCATAATAGTTTATATATAATCTTGTGGATCATTAATCACACTCTCGCTGTATTTCGAAATTAATAGAATGGTTAAAAACAAAGAGTTATTTTTATGAGCCGCCATTAAAATCCCTTGCGATTGTTCGAGTCTGTCGAGAGAGGATGCGTGATTTTCCAATTCCTGACCATTCAATTCGTATTGATTGGGACCGGCAACCCTATAATTTTCCAGAAGTTTATTCAAATTAGTTGGTAATTAGGGCCGGCTCAAGGTTTGCTATTAGATATTGGCAGTTTCAGTTACTAGCGGAAGAAGCTATGTGCAGTCCGACTATGCAGATTGGGACGCTGACCCGCATGTAACCTTTCCTTGACCTGCATACTTGCCAACGGGCAGCGTGGGAAAGAGCTCTGTGGGCGTGATGCATCCCCTCTAGATGTCCCCGCTCGGCCCGGTCTGCTATCCAAGCTGCAACTCAATGAGCTCTTCGATACGATCCGAATACACTCTCTTTTAAGCACATGATTAGAATAAGAAATACACGGCATATCGGACGTACCTGAGCTCGCCGCGGTGGTACTGTTCGTATTTGTCTCTCACGGAAACGTTTTTATTTTTCATAACGTTAAAGTAATTATCGCCAAACTCTAATTAACAATTACGGCCAACTCACTCAACCTTGTAATTGAACATGTTCGGAACGATTCCGAGACAGGTAAAATCATCTTTATCCAATCTCATTACAATTCTATTTGTGTTGCTCCGTTCTCATTGAACGTAAATCGAGAGTTCATTGATTATGTTGTATTTAACCCGTTAGTGGGTCTGTCGTTGACCGTTTCAAATAATTTTTGTCAGCTCGACATTACGTTTGTTTTTTTTTGTTATAGATGCCAGGCAGGCTGGGAAGGACCTTTATGTAACCAATGCCAAAGGTATCCGGGGTGTATGTACGGAACTTGCGTCAAGCCTTGGGACTGCCTTTGTAACGAGGGCTGGGGCGGGCTTTTTTGCAACCAGGATCTAAACTTTTGTACGAATCACAAGCCGTGCCGTAACGGCGGGACATGTTTCAACACGGGACAAGGTAGTTACACTTGCAGTTGTCCCGCTGGTTTCAATGGAACGGACTGCGAAATTCCTGCAGACGACTGCTCGGAGAATCCGTGCTTGAACGGCGGGGTATGTACCCCCAAAGGCGCTTACAACATCTGCACTTGTCCAACTGGATACAGTGGCCTTCAATGCGAAACGATATCCAATTCGTGCAGCAAACAACCTTGCAAAAACGGAGGGACATGCACTAACACCGATGGGGGCTACCAATGTGCATGCAAACCTGGATATAGTGGAATAAACTGCGATTACCAACTGGACAAATGCTCGCCAAATCCGTGCAAAAATAATGCCTCCTGTGCTGAAATCGGCGACGGGTTCCATTGTATCTGCCCTTCTGGGTTTTCCGGCGATCTGTGCGAAATCAACATCGACGACTGCGAAGGTACGCCTTGCCAAAACGGAGGAACGTGTATAGACAGAGTGAACGAATTCCGCTGCCATTGTGTCCCGGGCTATGTGGGACCCCTTTGCCAAAACCGCGTAGACTATTGTTTGACTAAGCCCTGCGCCAACGGCGGAAGTTGTCTGCAACTAATCAATGACTATAAGTGTAAATGTGCTTCTGGTTTCACGGGTAAAGACTGTAGCGAGGAAATTGACGAATGTCTGATCAACCCCTGTCAACATGGCGGGACGTGTGTGAACAGCGTCCACGGCTATGAATGCCTATGTCCAGTCGGTTTCTTGGGCCGCGAATGTGACGAGGTGTCTTCCAGCGCTGCGCCAAGCGCGAGGGTGTCATCCGAATCGAATCTTACCACCGAACACGTTGTCGTCATCGCCACCATCTCCACTTTCGTGCCGCTCGTGGTGCTGGTAGCAGTTGGTGTGATCATTTGCCTGAAGCAGAGACGCAAACGCGAAAAAGCTCGTGCTGACGAAGAGGCCAGGCTGCAGAACGAACAGAACACGGCAAATAGTAGTTTCACAAAGCGTGGTGTTGCTATGTCCACCGATCCTCACATGATCAAAAACTCTTGGGGCAAATGCACTAACAATGTGATCAGCTCGAACTTCTCCCCAGATGACTGCAGTGTTTCAAACATTAGCATCAATGACTGTGATGGGTTCCCGAAATCACAGCACCAGGTGATTGACGGACGTCCTGTTTACACCTTGCAGAGGACGCGTTCTCAGAAGCAGCTCAACACTGAGACAGGAGCTCGCATGCCAGTATCTTTTGCTGCAAAACTGCATGAACCTGATTATGAACACATCAAACGTTTGTCTGTGATGTCAAACGCTTCGGCTGTGTGCTCCAGGTAAGGATCCCTTTTCTCTTCACTAGACTTTCCATCGCCTTTTGGTTACTGATTATTAATCTATATCATTTGTTGCAGTGATCCCTCCATGTTAAAGAGGCCGATTGAGAAGGAGTCAAATGGCGTTTATGTGATAGAAGAACACTTCCACAATCCTGACACAATCTCGTCTGGACTTTTTGCAACGGAGGTGTAGTTGATGTAAAATGAATGACTGAAGTGTGTATGTGATGGCAATACCATCAGCAGTCTCGGACCGCTGTACAGTTATTTATTATTTCCCCACACTGAGGGTGGTATTGACAAATTAAGTTATGTTTGCATGTGAACTAAATATTCGAGCTAGTGCCTCGTGTCCAAGAAGCTGTGCTACTCTCGCGACTCTGCTCTGAGGAATGCAAACAACCAGATCATTGTCTCCAGTGGTAAAATACTTGTTTCTGTTTATATTGTAAATATGTTAGAATAATATCTCTTTCGTTGTACCATTCATTTCCTTTATGTATGGTTTTTACCAGTGGTGAAGGTATCTGGCAAGAAACCAAAGATTTTGACATTGTTCAGAGCCTAACTCTTGAGGGTAGCAGAGCTGTATCTCGTCAAGTAGTATAACGAATGTATTATGATGAAATATGGTAGATTGTGATTGAAGCTGAATCAACTAAGTCACCAATGTACTTAAGTAGGCTATTGTCAGTATTTATTGAACTTTTTACATCACCTTGCCATGGGTATTAATTTACAAACTATTTAATAATTAAGGTCCAGTGATATCTCTATCCCAAATTAAAACTGATGGCAACGTTAGTCTTTATACATCCAGTTTTTTGAAAAAGTATACAAATGTTCCTGTTATTTGAAACTAAGTCAGTTAGTACTTAATTTTTTTTTTTGTTTCCTTGCAGTCTTGAACGACAACTGTTGTACACTTCTTACTTTAAAATACTTGGGCAAGTTAATAAAGACTTAATATTAATAAAGACGTTTTGTAATATATACTTGTACATTTAATTTATAGCCTGTAACTATGTAACTATTAAAAAATTGTTCATGTTTAATAATGAATACTTCTTTAGAGAAGCGGCTGTATTGTTCCTTACGTGAATAATGTTATTTAAAAGTTATCTCAATAAATTTTTTTTGTTCTAAGAATTATTTTATTTCATTCGAAACAATCGAGAGTTCTCTGAAAAAAAAATATATATACAAAATATTCACTAATGTATTGAATACTTTCAGTTAGTTTCACAGTTCAATTTCAACCGAATATATCAAAGTGTTATATAATATTTTATTTTTATCGTTGTTTTAATAAAATGTTCAATAAAGAATTCACTTTAGGCATTTGTTGCTGACTGCTGAACTCTCAAAATTCATTTTCACATCTTGTGTGCAATATTCATGCAGAGAGATATTCAAAAGAATCCCTCGAAACATAATGAATTGTTTTTATTCAACATAGAGTATCTGTGCCTCACCAGTATGAAGTTCCAAAAGCTATATAATGGATTGAGACAAAAAGGTAAGTTGAAAATATGATCAAATAGGATTGAATTCATTTTTCCAGATTACAACTTTGATTATATCACATAATTGAAAAGAATAATCATAATTCGGTTTTTTAATCACATTTAAAATACCCAAATAATTATGTCTCAATTATAGCTGCTCATAGAAAATCTTTTTCTTAATTGGCACTTTGTTGTGACTTCCCTTCTGAGTGGGTAAAATGCTTGAATATTTTTACAAATCTCAGTTTCACATGCCATAAATGAAAAAAATGTTTATCTTCCACTGATAGATCACTAAACAAATGGCAGACCTGCTGTCTCTCTGTGGAGATTACAGACACATTGTTACACAAGAGCAAGAAGCATTCAATAAGGAAAAGCAGGTAAGAAAAGACTTTTTTATTGGTCCCAAGTTGACACATGCTGTTATCCCTCATTATTGGTCCAGGTGTAAGTTATACCCAGGTTTCATACAGAATTTCATTCCACAGTAATCAAAAGAAGGTATGCACTTTGTATGTTGGTTCAGTCTCATACTTCTCGGAAAAAGTAGGTAACTTGTTGAAATGTGTCAAAAATGCACATTACATTATATTTGAGGAATATACGTTATAAAAGTATGAAAAGGAGTTCGGATAAAAATCATTACTATTTATGAAACCTTTTGAATTTTTGAAAAATATCGGTATATAAATAAGTATTGATACAATCGATATCATCACTTATACTACGCAAATCAAACTTTGGAATCTAATATATAGAGAGTTACTTTTTTGTGTTTTATGTGATCAATACCTTTTAAATTTGAATTCAGGCACTTTTACTTACCTTTTTCATTTCTGATAATGAGGTAAGTAAACATTAGAATGAAGGAACCTACAAAATTAGAGGATTTTTCAAATTTCGTATTTCGTGAGATGATTCTGGGAATCTAGTAGACCATTTAATCAAACCGTGAAATCACATTCAGCGATTGGAAAAGGTTTCATTAAGAAATCCTGCTTCAAATAGTGAAAATTATTCGACCAGGTTGATTAATGTGTGGAAATATTACAGTATATAAAAAATTACATAGATTTGTAACATTTCCAAATAATTTTCTCCCGTCGCAATATCCTTAAAAATACTGTCCGATGAATAATAGCCAACATAGTTACTTTTTGTGAATATTAAGTGTAATCGTCCAGTTGAGATTTTCAGTTACCCAAAAACGACAGTTTTTATCTGTTTACGATATTTTCCATAAGAAACAGTTGATTATTCGAAAAAGGAAACAACTTAATAGTTACTACTTTGACGGTATTTTTTCATAATTTTTCAAAACTGCATGCGTCTATCGACGTAGTCCTCATTAAGGTAATGTAAGTATTTGGATGTATTTTTTCTTTTTTTAGAATTTGCTGCAAAGCACGATCTACAATCGTCGTAACCTAAGATCACCAAAACTATTATCTTATTTTTTTCTGACAGTATGATCGTAATTTAGAATAATTTCCTTATTATTTCAGAGAGGTATAATTTAAGACACACTTTATAATTCTACCGATTTGCACAAAAATTTGTATTTAGGTTCTATTAACCCTCAACTTCTGTATCGAGAGTTGCTATTATCGTGGGGGTTGGTACCACAAATCTCGGAAGTTGAAGAAGTTTCATTTTAAATGAGTCCTGGAATATATAGTTTATAAAAAACTATTGCTCCTAATTAAAAGTAAAACTGGAACCAATGGCGTTGAATAAATGCAAAACACAAACTTTTCCCAATCACCAGAAATGCAATACATCGACGCGCGATGCCATAAGAAAAGGATAAAGAAGCATTCAACATTCCAGAGGAAATTCAATTATTAGAATATTATTGTGATTGCATGCAGTGATGAAATTAGAATTACAGGAGGCATTTTTACCATAGAAGTACGTTAAGGATTATGAAAACTTCACTGAGTGGTTAAATCTCTATAACATAATGGTTACTTACTAAGAATATAGTAAGTTAGGGATTAGGTACTTTTCTATAATAGCTAAAAGTATCCAAACAATGTAATTGGTATAAATTCACTTGACATTATTTCGGTAGCCCCTGATATAGGTTATTATTCAAGGAAATAGATAATTATTTATCAATGTTTTCTCCTTATTTTATGAATTACTGCATTAACTTCTTTTGGAGTAAATGTATGCATTTGTGGCCTAAATCTACCAGAGATCAGACGAAATTAGTGAAATGTCTTATGGTGTTTATAGGTAAATTACATTCTGATATCTGAAAAACAAACATGCGACATATACACTCTAGAATTCGTACATAGAGGAAATCGCGAGACGAAAAAGAGAATAAAGTACGTACCTACTTCTGAAGAAAACCGGCTGAGCATTGTAATAGAGACTAAACGCTTTTCGTTGAACACTGCACAGAATCATAATCATAAAAACAAGAACAAAGCTAGTTCTGATGCGACACATATCAAATAATTTGCTAAACTAAAATTTAAAAATTGATGTCATCCCTTCTTTGTCAAATTATATAGGCAACAAATTTATTGTATTTTATTTTGAACTCGACAAATCAAAATTAAGGTTAGTATCACTGTTCATAATCCACATATCAGTGGAAACTATTTCACTTTCGAGTAAAAAACAAATTACTTTTATTGTGCTAGGTTCATTCATATTGATTCAAGTGCTCAAGACAGAGTGAATAACTGAAAGATAAATGGGTACGTTGGGTCTTCGAAAGAATGCGCATGCATACGTCATCAATTTGTACAAAGACCACAAACTAACACAAAGTAATCAAAACGAAACGACGTGGCTGCTGCTCCACGCAACCTAATTTTTTAATGAACAACTGATTTAATTTTTGAAATTCAATAATGATGAGAGCTCTGAATTACGATTTTTTGTCAACTTAATTTATCCGTCAGCACTTTTCAAACCGTCGAAACTTTTCAATGAACAATGTTAACTCTCAAACTATCTGAAAATCAAAAGACATTATCAATGACTCACGAAGAAACAGGTCCTATTTATGGAATATTAGTGTTAGGGAAATTAATGGGATATAAATAGTTTGTTGTGATCTATCAATACCATTTATTACATGCATTTTAAAAAATGGTAATTGCCAATCCACTAAGTATATACCTATTAGTATATAAAAGTGGATACCTAAAATGATTAGCTACGTATAACCTACTCAACCTTTTTGCTCCAGCACATACCTACTACAAGAAGAATAAACCATTTACTACTACGTTCAGTACGTTCTCACTTCTATTTAGAAAAGTCTGAGACGGGTAAAGACATTCGTTTATGTTGTCCATCCGCTGAAATATGTCGTACCCGCGCATCTTCGAAGCCAGCACATACATTGATCATCGTTCTTCGTCTTCTCGACTTACACCTGTTTCGTGTGACAGCCAGAATTGAAAATTAACATAATTTCCGACTGGTTTCTATAACTGGAGCTTTTTTAGAGTATTGTCAAAGTCGATGGTAATCAGTAAAGGATTTTGAATGAATATGTAATAAATTGTAGGAATGAGTAGATAAATGAAATGATTGGCTTAGTCCATAAGTGCACTTCATTCCCAAGTGCCAAACTCGAAACACACCATGCCTGCCCCAGTTTTCCGAGTAGGTACACATACTTTTTATAATATGTCAACCTATTTATACAATCATTCATAGCTAGACAGATGGGGTATAAAAAGTTCTTCGAAGTTTATACTTATTCCTGAAAATTTTAAAAATCACTTTGTTCAAACTGGTGTATTCGAATGCAACCTAAATTGTATTAGCCAACGGCAACGGTGTGAAGTTGAATTGTAATACCTATACTGTGTTTTCTAATAGTAAAATGTGATGAATGCTCATTATAAATGCAAAATGTCAACAGAGTGTTGGAAAAAAATTGTGTAAATTGAAAGGGGTAAATTTTTTAGAAACGATAAATTTTTAGGAAAGAAAGGTTTTGGTTCTCTATTTAATCATCTTCATACAAAAAATGTGGAAAACTTGCAATTGATTTCATAATATACCTACTATTTACAAATAAGTGTAGATCATGCATAGAAGTCACCAGTATTATAAACTAATTCATCATCTTCAAGAGGAAGATCAAAATGTTTGATCTTCCTCTTGAAGATGGTAAATGAGTTTATAATACTTTACCAAGTCCACCCTATTTTTGTATCGTAAACATAATATTTTATGAGCGTCGTTTTCCACCAGCAGTTACGTGCGTTTGGGTATTTGATCAAAAATACTTGTAAAAACTAATAAATATGTTTGTGTGTGGTGTAATTGGCCGATACTCGATGAAAATTGATAACTTATTCCAGTAAAACTTTATTGTGAGATTTTCACAGTTTACAAAACAGCAACACTTGTTTCGCTACAATAGCTGTTCCATTGGCGTACATAATTGAGTCGGTGAATAAGTGTAAAATGTAGTATTGATTTCAAACATTCAATGTGGCTTAATGATTTGATATAACAAATTTCAAAATACTTTTTATAGTTGTATGTTTACGGTGAGTAATAAAAATATGGAACACTCGCATTGATAATTAAAACATAATTTTTACCCTTCAATTACGATTATGTAACATTTCCAATACTTATATGCAACATGAAAAGTACTTTTTATTATCAAACATTCATATACAGCGTACCTGATTAAATCAGGCATACTTCAAATATTTTCAATTTCTGCTTCAATTAGGAGCACTATTACCTACCTGTAGAATATGAATTATTAATAAAGCCCTTGTATCTCAATCGGTGTTGTTATCAGTAAATTATATTTAGTGTGTGAATTAAAATGGCTACCTCAGTTTTCTCTCCAGTAAAACTAATGAGCAAATGCGCATTCTCTTTCAACGGAAAGAGCATTATCCATCATGTATATGACGCTCTCATGCACCAAAATCCTTCGTATACCGTTGATACTTTGGTGGAAAATTGAATGAGAAAAAAATTGAGCTGTGAAACCACCAAAACCTTCTTCTAGAAGAAAAACTGTGCCTGTTGATGAAATCTACAAACTTACAATTATAAAAACAGTAAGTACATTAATTTAATTTTAAGAAAGAAATACCGACCCGCGACAAAATATAGAATTTTTGAAAGAAAACCGGTATGTCTTCAGTGATAGGCAGAAAGAAAATGTGGAAAACTCAAAAGAAATTGAATTTCAGCTGGAAAAAACGTAACAGACAATCCATTCCAATCGAAAATGATGAAAATTATTTGCCGGTGGAGACATTACCTAAGTCAGAAAAGAGAGTTTCGACGTGAGAGATGTATTATCTGGACGAAACTTGTCTTAACGAAGGATATACCGTTGAAAAGATATGACAAGACAAAAACATTTCAAGTTCCTGTCATTTTTAGAAGACTGGTCTACCGGGTTAGAGTCGCCTTCTAGAAAGGGAAAGCGACTGATTATTACTCATATTACTCGACTCAT
>WOGO01007201.1:0-11297 GCA_015342085.1 Leptinotarsa defecta | reverse complement strand
TTTTAGAAAAAAATAATCTTAATTGTTTGTTTATATCTTTTAATTTATTGCGATGAATAGCCTCAAATTTTATGGGGAGGCTAAGCCTCCCTTGCCTCCTCTGACGAGCCGCCGCTGGTTAAACACCACACACGGGTGTGTGGTGTTTAACGAACCAACGTGCGAACCAAGTTTGGCGAACCAGGTTCCCATGTGTGTTAGCCGCTAAGAAAGTTTTGGAAAACTTTTATCTGGAAAACAGTTTTGCCTTCAGACAACAAAGATATCGTCAGTCAATATTGCCTTATAATTATCCTTTGTCACGACATTTAAATTCGTCACTGTTTCAAAGGAGTTCGAGAGAAATAGCTTGGCTGTGAAAACAAGATATGACGCTCAAATAATGATCTGAAAATAGATTGTTTACTTTTTGAAGTGTTTCCTAATGTATTTACACCAATTTCATTTAGTGCGGTATTCGGAGGTAGACATCATAACTCTGTGCATTGATTACCTTATTCGGATAAGAATTGTTGGACATAAATACACTGTCTGTTCCAAAAATAGGGTGAATTTTCATTTTTCTCAAGAAATATTCATTCATTCATCAATTTTTATTTGGTTCCCTACAAAGTAGTCTCCTCAGATATAAAACACTTGTGTAAGCGTTTTTTCCAATCCTCAAAGTAGTTCTGATACGTTCTGGTATGTCTTTGAGCTCTCAGCGAATTGGTTTTTATCTTCTCAATCGTCTCAAAACGCCGTCCTTTCATGAATTTCTTCAATCTTGGAAACTGGAAGAAGTCGAAGGGTGTCAAATCTGATGGGTACGGTGGGTAAGGTATAATTGCGGTGTTGTTTTTGGCCAAAAAATTTGAACAAGCGATGATCTTGATGCAAAAGCCATGAATTGTTTTTTTGCAACAGAGAATTTTTTTTCGTATTGCTTCTTGTAAGCGGCGCATAACTTCAAGGAAATACCCTAATATATCTATACCTACAATGGTGTATAGATATATAAGTGTTAAAATGGTTTATTATTTGTTGTATTCGTTTAAAAATGTCCTTGTAGGACAAAACTGCAGTAACGTCAGTTACAAGTACATGTAGTACGAAAACATAAGAAATTTCAATCCTAATTTTTCATTATTATTTTATTCCATAAATATAAAATACTTTGATAATGTTTTTTTTTTTAATTTATTGGAAAAAACCATGGTGTAGAATAATAAATTTTCTTTAACTTCACTATTTATTTGAAAAGTTTTGGAATAGTTGGAATTTCTTATGAGGTGGCGATGACAATCAGAATTGACAATATAAGATATGTTCGAATGTTAATATTCACGTTTTCTCAAATGCCTTGAACTATGAAGCAATATTAAGTAAATTTCTGGATTTGTATAATTCAGTTGTTGGTTCTAGGACTGAAAAGTTGAAAAATAGCTTCATTTTGAAGTTTTCAATAGATTTTCAAAGGTTTCAATGACAATTTTATAGCAGTGCCCCTAATAGATCATTCAATAAAATGGAAACAAATGGTTTTTAGATATTTTAACGATAAAAAAGCCCTCAACTTCTATGAAATTTCTATGACGGTTAATATTCACTTTGTTCTTCATTCAACAGTACCGTGAAGATACTGATATTTTAGTTGTACTGTATGGTTTGAGGTAATCATCCAAATATTCAATTCAAACGATGAGAAAATTGTTCAATCGGATAGCAAAGAAGCCTAAAATTAGGTCAAAATTATTGCAAATTCAGAACAAAATGGAGATTTTTTATTTATTTCAGACGACTCAACAGTGAAGCTAGCAGAACCCACTGATTGAAAAAATGTAGAGTTTACCCTACAAATACTTAGTTTAGAAATATTTTATTTCTTTATTGATTTTTATTTTGTAATATACATTTCTGTTTGGAAATTAACGTTCCAGTCGTCCAAAGTATCCATCTCCTTGGGTTTTTATGTTCATTCTCATATTTTAATTTTTACTTATCATTTTCGTATTTTCTCATAAAAACCGATGAATATTCATAACGACACCACTTGGGATGTTTCGAGTAGATACTCATCGTTAACATGCTTATGAATTAAGACAAGAAATTCGGAGCCAAGTGGTTGACCCTTCTCGACTATAATGCCCCGACCATTGTCAGTGATGATTTTTCGAGAATTACCTCGAACACATTTTTTTGCCGAGGCAATTCATTCTGTTCTGGGGTTTCCGACGAGAACTAAACCGGCTATAGTCTCCTCGCTGATCGAGAAAAGACTTAGCGTTAGTTCCTCGAGGTTACCCTGCAATTTTCTGTTTAGTGTGATGTTTGCCGTTGTGGTTTATTGTTAATAACTTTATTGTTGATAATTGTTGTTGATAATGATAATTCACCTATCAGCAGTCACAAGCAAATGCGCCACTGGAATCAATGAAGTCGCCCCGGAACGCCAGTTAATTTTTGTTGTTTCATAATCCCATAATTTGCATTACTTTTTTTATGTTTATAATAATAATTGAAACATATACTCTTCTTGGTATTGCAAGTTATTAATTATCAGAAATATGTATATGGTTATATTATTATTCTATCGATGACGAAGATATATTGGGAGGAAAAATTCGAACGATACGTCAAACACACAATTCAGAATCACAAACGTATCCTACATAAAAAACTGACGGCGATTTCAAATTTTGCAAAACCATTGTCGACGAAATTAAACAATCGATTCGAAACGATTGTTCCAGTAATAACAAAGCTAAACATATATGAGAACTGAAAAATTCGTTTTCGTGTTCAAAACAATCGCAAATCTATTCGACATCGGTTACTTTACGGTCGTAAAATAAACAGTGCAGTCATTCTCATAATCAAACAATGATGAAAAACGCCTCCAAACATTTTATGAAAACACGACAGTCACTCTTATATAATGAGGCGTATATTTGCATAGCATGAGTAATGCATGGCTGTGTGAGTATAGTCGGTACCAAAACGGGGTGGAAAATAAATCAAAGAAACTTCGTGTTAAAATTGAATATGCAAACGCCTTGAAAATAATGAATGTTGCAAGATTTAGCTTGTCAATTCTAGGAAGAGACTTTAGGAGTATCTCTCTCCCTTTCTCCCTCTCTCGATCTCATAGTCTTGTAAGGAACACACATCTAAATGCCTAGACCATAACGGAATTCAGAAAGCTCTTCCTACTTTTGACAAGCTGGGAACTTCAGCAATTGAAGTGTTTAATTCAACTCAAAGTTGGTTTTTGGATGTCCTGATATATTATATACTTATATTATACATTCTAATATTAACATTTGTTAACAAAAAAGGATTTGAAGCTTTAATAACGTTTACATATTATATGCGAGCACTTTCGATAGCAGGCTATGCTATTATATTCAAGGCTCTACTCAAATTGAACATTGTATCTTCTTATTTGTTCTTTTATACAGTTAGAACGCCTTAGTTTAGGTATTTGTTTTCTCCTGTCGTTGGGATGTCTGCCTGTATGTATTTGAATGGTAGGTCTTGGTGTGTTTTGATTTGTATTTGTTCCACGATAAATGAATTATAACTTTTGAATTTATGGATATTTAGGTTTTTCCAGATGTCCATACGGTTTCCTTTATTGACTTGTTTAATAAGTTTGATGTTTCCTGGTGGGGGAAAGTTATGTTTGTTTTGTATGGCGTGTGTTGTGAGGTTTTATTTATATGTTATCGGGTTTATGGACTCGGCGTACTTTTGGATCAGTTTTTGCTTGGTTTGGCCGTATAGAATTTGTTGCAGTTCGAGCATTGTATGCTGTACACTCCGTTTAGGTTTTTGTCTTCTTTTTGATAATTGTTTATTTTTTGTGTTCGGCTTGTAAGTGATGTTGATGTTCAAGGGTTTGAAAATGTTTGTTAATTTTTTGGTTTGTGTCCTATGTATGTGAATGTAGTCCATCGTTGTGTTGTATATCTATTGGATTAGTTTGATCCTTGTTCTGTATTTTTTATTTGATTCTTTTTTCTAATTTATCTATTGTTTTTTGAGTGTATCCGTTCTTGTTTCCTATTTGGTATATCATTTTCTTTTCCTTTTTCCGGGCTTCATTGCTAAGTGGTACCCTTAGCGTTCTGTATATGAATGCGTTATAGGCGGCCATTTTGTGTGATGATGGGTGGTTCGAACTTGCGGGTATGGTGGAGCTTGTTTGTGTATTATATATGTATGTATATGTGTGTATTATATATGTACTTTCTTTAATGATAGTTGAGGTGAGGATCCACTTTTCCACGATTCAGGCAGATATTATCTACTTCTGAATTGTTTTAAAATATTAGCTGATCCACACAAAAGAGAAGTTACCTTAATGTTCCAGTACATAAAAGTGAACAAATCTTAAAAATAGTTCAGACTACTCCTTCATTTCGTTTCACACATTTTTTTTTTCATTTCAAAGTTTTGCCAGTAAACTATAAGTTGACCAAATAGAATTCGCTAATCATGTCACAAAATTTGTTTTAGTACATTGTAATAGTATGTTCGTAGACGAAAGTAAGAATATTTGTTTTACTTCAAAACAACATTTTGAATCAGAAGTTTCATATCACTGAATGGAAATATTTATAATAAAGTACTTTTTATATAAGTTCTTGTTGGACTGAAAAATTTGTAGGTTAACATAGAAAAAAATGATGAAATTTGTCCTCCCAGGGAAAAAACCATGATTTTAGTGGTCATACAATTTGTCGATACCATTTTTATAGTACCAATTTGTCATTAGCCTCAAAATAGGCCTCAGTTTCGATTTTACCTCGTCAATGAAACAAGCATTCTCTTGGGGTCTAAGAACAGAAAAAAGTTGCTTGAGGCCAAATCTGTGAAATACGATGGCTACGTAAGCAATTCCAAGCCAATTTTCATGCACCCGTTTGCCATACAAAAATACGGTGGACCCGGTAAAGCATCATATACCCTCTATTAGCGTTTTACATTTATAATGAGCAATAATTACTTTGTACTATTAAGAAATAGAGTATAATTTTCAGATCTCAACGTTTCCGTTCACTCGAGCCAGTTGTTATTCTGCCACTGACTATATAATCTATTAGAAACTGCTGGTTATGGCATAAAATGTCCTAAGTAATTTAAATATTTATGAGCGAATGCCCGGAAATGTTCATCACATCTTCAATTCGCTAAAAAAAAACAATCGAACCACCACGCGGCAACAGCCATAACCTACTTTAATGTCAACCGTTTAATTGTTTTATTCACCTCTGGCCTTTGGGATTAATCGTGGGCAACGTGATTTGCTAAAAATATTCAATGGTCGAAAGAAGCTCCGTTTTAATTAAAATTTCATGATGGATTATCACTTAGGTGGATAGTTGATAGAAAATAATGCAGAGAATTGTAGTTATTGATAGTTTGAATTGGTAGTAGAATGAAAAATTGAACGTTCACCTTCTATAGATTTCAAATAGACTCGATAATTTTGTTCAAAGTGTAAAAATACGTCCACAGTATGTCAATTGACAATTTTATCGCTACGATCGACGTTTTGACTTGAATAACGTTCATCGAAGACAAGTCTCTGAGTCACATAACTCAGATCAAGCTACGACACGCTGAGCTCCACCTCACCTGGTGCTTGTCAAATTTGAATATATGTTAATTGCTCTCAAAATGGTTATAAACGAATATCCACTGCTAAAAAGCAGCAAGATGGTCAACCATAGTTATTTTCAACTGATTTCTATGTATTTTCGTGTTCTGAAAACTCAAAAACTCCAGGTTACTTTGCAAAACTCAAAATTGTATTATAAAAAAGGGCTTTTTGGGCTAATTTGAAGTCATAAATAAATAGGCACAATTGTTTTCATTACTGATTTCGAATGTATACAGGCCATAATAAACTTTCTAACATAACTTTCTACCTTGTGTCCAAGAGGACTAGATGGTTTATTGTACCAATATTTAAGGTTTGATAAAAACATTTAATATCTCATATGGCCCAGCACAGTGTCATATTTTCATAGATGCTTCAAGAAGAAGCCTTAAAGCAGCTCTGCTACATTCTGTACACCTCAAGGAAACCTACAAGAACCTGGAATTGATTCATTGCAAATTAGAATATAAAGACCATGGTTCCGATATGTAGACGATGTATTTGCAATTTTTGATGCGAAGAAATCAAGTGAAGAGGACCTCCAGAATCTGAAATTAGGTTTACGTATGGAATTAAAAACAACGAGGAGTTGCTTGTCTTGGACGTCTTAATGAATACAAGCTTTTAATGTAATATAGTTTTTTGTATTTTATTAGTGAGAAACATGAGCTTTTTTGGAATCAACTAGTTTTCAACACCTGGATGAGTTTTGTAACAGCGTCAAACGATTTTTTAAATTTTTTTCAATTTACCATTATGGAGAATCCTTGTTCGCAGTTGTAAGATATAGAAAATGGCATCAAAGTTTTTAATGCTGTTGTGGATAGTTGAGGGCTTTTCTTTTCGATAGCTTTCTAAAATATATCGATACAAGCATAAAGATGAAGATTGTTAAAAGATTGAGCTTGAAAGAGTGCCAAAACCACTGCAAGTGTATAAAATCAGTGAGGTCTACTACTATCTATTATTATAAAATAATTCAAGTGACAAAAATTAATGTACTGTACAGTTTGTTGATGACACGTTCTTCTTATTGAGTTCTTCTTCTTGTGAAGGGTTATCTGACCAGACTGATATTGCAGTTGGTAATATGCTTAATTACTGCGTCAGAAACAGCCTCTTACTAAATAGCAATGAATCTAATAGCATTGTTTTATCGCTTAGAGAAATGGACTGCACTATATTGGTAAGAGCTAATGCTAAATCTATTGTGCAGAAAAAATCAGTCAAATTCTTAGGGTTGAATATTGACATTTTTTCCACTAATATTTTATTAAGCTACTACTATGCTTATGTTAATTCAAGTGTAAATTATTGCTTAGTCTGTTACGGTAACTGCAGCAAATTGAATGATCTGTTGATTGCTCAAAAAAAGATATTAAGAACCTTGTGTTTTAAAAAATATGGTGATTCTTGTAAGCAGTTATTTACTGAGTTACAAATTTTAACTGTGATATCCATGTATATTTGAAATTGTGTCAGTTACATTAAGAATCATTACCATGAGTTTCAGCAAAGGGATACTATCTGCATAGCTGCTGGTTATACTCTTGGGCAAAATTATAATCTGATAGTTCCTGTACACAAATTAACATCTGTATCAAACGGACCTCATGTTATGTCTATAAAAATATTTAATAAACTTCCAACAGTCATTAAGAAAATTTCAAATCCCATCAATTTCAAAAATTTTAAAAATATTCTCTACAAAAATGTCTTTTATTCACTTGATGAATATTTTCAAACTGATATGTCTGCTTGATATCCCGATTGTTTACTTGTTTACTATTCCACTGTTTACACGATGTTTTTTTAAATTGTTTTATATAATTATCTCCTACATCTGCTATTGATTTAATTTTTTTTATGTATATTCCATATTTTATCACTTGATATTTTTCAACTCCAATCTTTACTGTGTGTGTGACGATTTCCATGCTTGTAAAAAACTCTCAGGAAAAATAAAGTATTGTATTGTATAACAGATGATGATGATACTAATGATAATGATAATATTAACACTTGCTGTCAGCATGACCAGTATATGCGGTCGTCCGAGCAAGACGAGGTTGTCGTGGAGTTTTCAGCTCCTGGCAAGACGCATATCGTCCGAAAAGAGGAGAAGAAACGGATTAAATATCGAAATTATCTCTTCGAACTCCGCCAAGTCTATCTAGACCACTCTGTTAAGATGGTTGTTGTTATTATTGGAGGTCTTGGTAGAATAATGCCCTCTCTACAAGTGAATCTCTCAGCCGGACAAATGCAGAAGGCTGTCATTCTTGGCTCAGTGTGCTTGTTCAGGTCACACGATTCTCGGAGACCACGGTGTGGAGAGTGGTCGTTGGTTGATGATGTTGGCGCCCTTTCCTGAATCAAGACTTCGCAAACTTAGGTCAAAAAATAATAATAATAGTTTCATTGTTTTCCTATTACAGGACAATATACATAACAGCCAATCATTTCAATGAATATTCGTATGGTACAAAGTGTAGCTGAAAATAACTATAGAAACGTAAAGGCCATTTTGATGAGTTCATTCAGTGTGTAGAGAATAATAAATCGACCACATCTATCATACTGAAAACCAAACTCCAAACAACACATCTTCAACCCAACACCAGACAACGCTGTTTTGACCTGCCAAATGTGTCATTTATGGTGCTAGGCTGAACCTGGACTCAACTGTCCTTAAAGAACAAGTCTGGGTAAATAAATGCCATGACATTTCCCATTACGAAGACGTCATCTATGGGATCAACACAGAACTCAGGGAGACCAATGGCGGATCGAAATAAAGCAACCAGGTGTTGGATCACACATGTGTTGTGTTAAGGCTCTAGTTTTCAACTAACTTAATTGCGGTTAAAGACAGATGACGAATTTCGTCGGCGGTTGATGTCGAAGACTGACTTCACAAATGACCGCCTTTGGGATCCTCCTTCATCTTTCATATACGAGGGTTACTTCTCTGTCGATCAGGCTTGTCCTTTAAGGGGCAATACGTTTGTGGTTCAGCCTAGCAATAACGATGAGAGCTATAGTAGGTCAAAAAAGCGCTGTCTGATGTTGTATTTGGTTCTGGTTTTAAACTAGTTGCTTTGTAGTGCAGCTGCAGTTGAAGACAGATGACGATGTCGATGTCAAAGGTTGGCTTACCAACTGACCGCCTTTCGATCTGGTAACTTCACCAGTTACCTGTGCCGGTATTGGTACCAGTTACTGGTACTGGTACCAGTTGGTCAGATTATTCATAACAAATGACTAAGCCAGTATGCAATGTATGCTATAAACTACGTTCTGAATAGAGGAAATAAACTGCTGGTTGAAGCCATTTCATTGATTATCAACTTTATTGAAAGCCTTTGAAAAGTCGGTATATATAACATCAACCTGCCCTTGGTTATTTAATATTCTGCAACAAATTGACTCAATACCTTCAAATTCATAACTGTAAATCTTGTAAACAAAACTATGATATGTTGAAATATAACCTTGAAATAACAAATATAAACCTCGATATTTTTTTAAAAATTGCATATTGAAAAATTTGCACCTTAAAAAAATTGCTCAATGATTTCCAATATAAGATCTGTCACAACATTCAAAAAGATAGAGTGATTGTATTTACACCATACCATCAAAACTGAATGATCAAGCGCTTAAATCTGTGGGACTGGGGCAATAATACAGCACCGGTTTTTTATTCACGTTCTTTGCCACTCAATCTGTTCACTGAACAGCAACTCAATCTGTTCACCGAACAGACTGAGTTGCTATCAAGCTTGTCACTGCAACGATAAACATTTTTTCCTGTGTCGAATGAGAGTACAAAATACTCAAATGATACTATTTGACAAAAATCTAATAGTAACATCTGAAGTGAAAGAGTTGCAAGAGCCAGATAGGTCATTCGGTGCTCAATGTTGAAGCTTGACTTGCAATAGAGTACCAATTGGACTCTAGTCTTCTTTTTGATATTCGTGGTTGGGTATTGTATCGATACAATAAATGACCTCTTCTTCATGCTTGCTATATCAGAAATATTCTTGATAAAAAGAGCAGATTTCAATCCAACATCGACAAGGACAACAAATTGGGTGTCTACAAGATAAAATGTGTCTAGTGTCCAAAGGTTTATATTGGATGAACATCTAAAATCTCAGAACATGAATATTGAATTCAACCTGTGCATGCCTGTTGGAAAAAACAAAACTTTGACATTACCCACGATGTACTACATACGGAAAATAAAGTACAAAAATTAAATGTACTGGAATCCATGGAAATTATTAAACATACACAATCAAATTTCCTAATTAACGACCAAGAAGAATCTCTCACCACTGTAACATAAATTTTACCTGCTTTGTATATGCTGACTACCTGTTATTTAAACTACCTGGTTTCCAATTATTTTTCTCTAATAATTAAGGTTGATGATTTGTATGAATTGCATTATAAATCAGTGATGAGTATCACTCCAAAGGAGGAAACTACATATTGAAAATAAAGTCTATATTGTGAAAATTTGTAATCAATTTCATGAATAGATGAAATCTATGGTAGATTTAAACCGCGCTATATGTTATTGTATAACGATTTCGATGTTCAAGTTTCATCTGCTATGAAAGCTGCAGAAAGTCAGAAGGTGATCCCCTATTTGTTGGTAGTTATCGGAACTCTGTTATCTGGTGCATTTTCATAAATATAAATATAAACACATAGAGAGAAGAACTCGCTCTTTGTACTCCTGAAGATAACAAACACTTGTGACAGCGAAACTTCGAGAAATCTCACACAGACAACAGTTCAGAAAAATGAAATAACAGTGATAGTGAAAAACAAGACGATGCAGGGATCATAGAAATCTCATAAACAGGAGCATAGATATTTCCAATGATTTCAAGTTTCTACAGTTTCTGGAGACAAGAATATCTTTATCTAAACCAAATGGAACTTCAAACGTTCAAGCCAGTCTCTATATACCTACACAGTAGGTTTAATGGACTGACGCCTATCAGAAAACTACTACTACCTTGGCTAATACCACGAAGGGCGTTGGATTATATCCGACATGTATCACTGCACGAATCTTCACAGAAAATTTCCTGCATATGCAATTGGCAATACAACTGAATGAGTCGACCTTGGAACGGGCATACTTGCAGACCGATTTCTGGCTTATTAGCCACTCATCAGTGCAAGATAGTGGTCACTGTCTTGCAGCTTTCATAGCAGATGAAACTAGAACATCGAAATCGTTATACAATAACATATAGCGCGGTTTAGATCTACCATAGATTTCATCTATTCATGAAAATGAGTAGTTGTTTTTTGATAGGCGTCAGTCCATTAAACTTACTGTGTAAATATATAGAGACTGGCTTGAATGTTTGAAGTTCCGTTTGCTTTAGATTTGTTTACTGGCAGTCTTCAAGCATAGCCCACTGACTAATAAGAAAGAATATCCTAGTTGTTTGGAGTTTTTCTGAATCGATTTGGAGCTACTCCAGAACGGTAATCATCAGTTCGAACATTAGACTAAATATAACTTCTATTTCGCACATGGTCATTAATGCAATTTTTCATATATGTTCTGTGTTGTGTATGAATGTGCAATATCTTTCTTTTACATAACCTCATTCTC
>WOGO01007199.1:0-11297 GCA_015342085.1 Leptinotarsa defecta | reverse complement strand
GCTTACATGGGAATTCCCCGCTCCCCTCTCACAAAACATGGTCATAGGAAGACCAGAGTTGCCACATCATTTCATGTATAATACTAACATTGCTAAATGGGGAGAATGGTTTGATCAGTTATATATTATTATTAATGACAGTTGAGAATTCAAACAATCACGAAATTCAAAATTATAGTCTGTTAAACTTATGGAAACTTGAAATTTCTTACGGAATAATTTGGAGTTGATGAGTTTCTGAACAATTTGGATTCATTTTACTTCCAATTTCACCAATCGACTTTTGAATTGTGACTTTTCACTGAACCTAAATATTTTTTCTGAAAATATTTTAAAAACCTATGATTGATTGAATTGAAGCATAGGATTCAAATTCATTTCATAAAACTGGCAACACTGAACTACATTATTAGTTTCTCTTAATAATAAATTCAAATGTTTTTCAATAATATTTATATTCAAATAAAACAGTTTTTTCAAATTGAAATGAATGAAATACTTCTTTAAGAGAAACCCTGTTCATTCTATACGGTATTCCTGTTATCTTCAGTCGATCATAATATAGTTTTGTATATAGATTCACAAAACTCTTGTTACAAACGAATTGAGTTATTAGAAGGGATACAGTTTTGAATTCAAACAAACAATATGGGTTCAGATCAAGTTGATATTGCTCTCCATTTGAAACAGTTTATTTTTTTCTTTAAATAGGCGGTAGATTTTAGGATGACATTATATTTTCTTGATTCAAAATAGTTCATTTTCGCAGTAATATAATCAAACGAATGATGTAGTTGAAAGGCCAAGAAATTTGATTTCTTCGTTAAAAAAGTGTGATTTTCTTGTGGAACATGGCGCGGTTGGCATGAAGTAGTAGTTTCTTCAATAGAGATAAAAATTTCAAAGCAACCTATGATCTTCTTTGAAAGAAATACTTTTTACTGTGCAGAGACCAATTCACCGCATAGATTGATATACATTTTCTGGGATAGCTTAGTTACTTCGACTCAATGAGCAAGGTCAAAGTTGATAGTGGACTGCCCAATAGAAAGACATATTTTTCTCTAGCTTGGATTGCTGGAAACAGTGTTCAGAAAGCAAATAAAGATAATAAATTGATGGATGTAGCCATTACTACCTGGTAGGAAATCATAATGAAGAAAAGAGAAATTAAACTTTCTATGTTTTTTACCACTTTTATTTGTAACTGACGTTACTGCAGTTTCGTCCAATACGGACATTTTCGAACTCATACAATAAACTAACAATGATTCATCACATTCGCCATTATATACCACTCCTGTAGGTACTAATAGAAATAGAAGTACTTGACTTGATTGAGTACCTGAATTTGTAGTTCACAATGCGGATGTGCCAATTTAAAAACCGGCGAGTAAATTGAATCGATTTGATCATTCAACAGGTTGCACCCGCAATGTTTATGCTTGTGAATTTCCAAGGATTCTGAATAATGGAGTTTGCATCTCTTCCTGGAATAGTGCAGAATTTCCGTATAGTTTAGATTCGGAAACTCGAGGTGGCATGCCAGGGAATAGTTTGAAAACGTCGACTGGTTTTTTCTCAGTCTGAAGGACCTTTCATGTTCAGCATACCGTTTTCGAAAATTTCGGCCACATTGTTCCACATAAACACTATCACACTCCGGACACTTAAGCTTATAAGCTCTAGATTTTTCCAACTTGTAGACCTTATCTTTGGCATTGAAAAGGAAATGAGATAACCTGTCTTGTGATCTGAATGCCACTTCCACATTGTTTTTTCTGATAAAACCCGCAATTATATCTGTTCTTTTTCAAAAATATGCTAGGGTTACCCATTTCTTGATTTCTGGTTGTTTGACCTGTAAGTGAATTTCCGGCTTTGTTTCCTGACTAACTTCTGGATAGTATCTGCATTGAAATCAATATTATGACCTATCTGGTTAACTATATCAATTTTCCTAGCTAGATCGTTAGCAGACAAAAAGCAGAAATAAAGTTACTTACTCTTTTGAAAGCAATCTCATCAGACCAGCATCGTTTTTGGTATTGCCACTGAATATCTACATTTCAATAAGAGATTTCGACCTATGGCAAAATATATCAGAATAGGGTTGTACAGGGTATTCATGTGGTCTTTGGCTTTGCCAAATAAACACTGAATATCTATATTTCAATGAGAGATATTAACCTCTGGCAAAATATATCACAACTAATCCCCTGGCTAATACGTCGAAGGGCGTTGTTGAATTATACCCGATAGATGTCAGTGCAGGATCTTCACTGAAGATATTCCTGAATTTGCTAATAGCGACACAACTGCCGGAATCGATTTCCAGTCATACACTTGCAGGCCGGTTTTGAGCTATTTGGCTACTCAAGTGTGTTACAATAATTTAAAATCGATTCCGGCAGTTGTTTTGCAAACAACAGCATATGCAGGAATAACTTCAGTGAAGAATCTTTTACTGATACTGACACCTGTCTGATATAATCCAACACCCTTCGTAGTATTAGCCAGGAAAGTAGTTGTTTTCTGAAAGATGTCAGTCCATCAACTCATATTGTAGGTAAGTTAAAACTGGTCTGAACAAATTATTATTTACTCACTGTATGTGATGTTACCAATCAATGGTAAGATTATAACACGAATGATATACGTTTTCTTACTGGTCTACTTAAGAAATACTGACATTCAAATCTTCATATGGAGAGATTTGGACAGAGACAACTCTGTTAGAGGTGGTCGAATATGTTTGACAGACAATAAGTATATACCATGTGCCTGCCCCGCCGCGGACAAAATCAGGATTTAAGAGTTTAACAGAATTTCACTCTTGTCATCTGATCTGAAAGATGATTCTTCAAAGGAGCAAATTGGCTTTCTCGAAAAGCTGGATTTATTTTGTTGAGTTGGTATGAGTATAAGCCGAAATAAATTCACACGGATTGCAGTGGAGAAAAAAATGTACCATTCATTTCGGACCTACCTTTTACGTTTGACTCACTTATGAATATCCATATCAGATCAGAAAAACAATGGGAGGAAATCAGATTCGTTATCTACAAAGAATAATGTCATTTCTCATTGGAAAGGAAACTGTGAAACGGCCACAGTCGATAAAATTTGTTGTACAACCGATCACACAATACTTGCATCATAAAATGGCTCAGCGACGATATAATCTAATGTGCAAACGATCGTACAATACGTTGGTTGCACTATAAATCGTACAGACAGATAGACATATATAAAAACAGGCTTTCACTGCCGGACTCACAACTGAATAGAGCAAAATCACGACGGCTTGTGACGTTGTACTTACTATCTTGAGAGATGAAATTCTGGCTGGGAGGCCGCAGTCGACAGGAACCCGGAGTACCGACGTTTGCCATTGCGGTAGAGATCATCAGTTGACTGTGAGGACAAAACAACGAAATGTCAACAACGTCTGACTAACGCATATATTACCGATGATGTATGTCACAGCAGCAGACGAAACGTCTGGTACTACAGATTCCATTTGACTACGGCCTACCTGTTCAAATTTATCCTCTTCAAATTGTTGAACATATCCCACGTGTTCATGAAAAACTTCCAAGCAATAAGTTGTACAACTGGTTTTGTATATTATTTATTATGAGATCAATAGCTGCCGTAATAGTCGCGTCATTTTCGGATTATACTAATAATTCATTGCCACATATGAATTCACTGAATGAAATGCGCACCAGAAAATCCATAGATCTTAAGAATTATCTTCAAAAGAACGACGAATAAATTGAAAATTCATTAATTCAGTACGACCCGCAGTGATGAAACAAAACACCGGAATAAAAGACTTTAATGTGTGTGAAAGGAAGACCAACTAGTACACTAAGATATTTGGTTACTGAAAATTATTATAGAGAATTTCAATTCAGAACAACAAAGCATTTTACATCTTTAAAAAAATGTGTACTATCGTCGATAAATTATATGAAAAGATTTGGTCTGTCGAAAGATGGTGCGTGCCACCTCTGTTTGGAAGATGATAGAACAACATAGCACATACCCTATGCCTGCTTCACCAGAAACTTAATCAGGTTCATAGAGTTTGATAAACTTTTGTGGACATCTGACTCAAAACAGCATTCATCTAATATGGTGATCGGTTTCGTTCAGAAGCTGGATTTCTTTCATTGCGTTTCAATAGGTGTAAACTACAGAAACTACGTGGATTGCAGTGGAGGATCCAATGACTCCAGTCACTTTGCACCTAGCTTCCTAACTATCATGTTCATCATACTCAGGAAAACCCACATGATTAAGCAATCGAAATCAGTAAATCGGATCCAGCTACTTTGGAGAATGACTCCCACTCTTATCAGGCAGGCAACATCAGAGTGGGGAAGTGAGTAACTAGTAGTGAGCCTTGGTTTTCTTCACGGTACATACACAGTCGAGCTGAGATGATTGCTCGCAAGCTGAATACTCGCACATTAGACTAGCGTTTGCCCAAAATAGAGGGTACACTTGGTCGCTCGTTGTTGACCATTCAACATTTAATTGTAGAATGCTCGCGGTACAGGCTCACAGACGCTGAATGGTTGAATACGAATATTTGCGATGTTCCAGAAAAATAATTCCATATATTACTAACGGACGAAAGAAACAAGTTTCCGCCGAAAGGAATTGTTTCACAATTACGGCTCGTTCCGCTGAAGATGATATTTCATGTTCCTGTGAAAACAAAAGATTTCCTCTGCTCATGAATAATTAGTTTTTGTTGCAACAGTAAACAGGCAGGTACTCCAAATTTGCATAACAAAATAACATTCGGTTATTTCAGTTACAGAATAGACTCCGGGTAGATTATTCCAGTATAATTTGAGCGATACTTGATACTCCCAGCGACATTACTTCGAAATCCATTTACGTCATGCTGTACCTAGTCATTGCAGAGATGGATTGCGGAACGTGTAATAACAGAGACAATACATAACGCAGATGAATTCTTGGGAAGGTACCAGAATATATTCATTTATTTAGGTGCGTGCATTTAATTGAATATGGAATTATTACGTCGTTGGAGAAGAGCAAACATTCGCTGAAACACCACTCAACATATTAAATTGAATCTTTTCATGAAATTGAGCAGAATGATGAATAAAACCTCATCATTTATTATGAAAATGAAATTTGTGATATTTTTTTTATTTAGAAAAAACCGTATCAGCCGTAGCTATTAGCGGCAAATATGTTGAATATATCTAAAATATGCAGTTATTTACATTACGGTTTAAATAAAATGTTATGGTCTTTAAGAAATTCAATAATATTGTTCATATTGGTATTTTGGGAAATTTCACTTAGATCGGAGGGGATTTTATTATTCTCAACTATGATGAGCGTGCACTCTGCCAGAACATGCTCAACAGTCACAGGCACTTTACACACATTTTGTTGGCGGTTCTTTACTCAGTAGATGATCATGCGTAAGACGATTGTGACCCTGCCGTAATCTGGTAATTATGACTTGATGGAACCAGTTTGTTGCTTTGTTGTTCGAAAGATACAATGTAAATTTGATTTCCTTAAGTTTGGAGGGTTTTTGAGACTAGTGGTGATTCCACATTTCTACAATTTTGCCATGGAAAAAGACTTTGAGATCTGTTGGCAATGCTTTCATACTGAGAGTACATGCTGGATTTTCTAGAGCTTCTCTGGCAAATTTATTGGCTATATCATTTTCAGTAAAACCAGTATGTGAAGGAACCCATAGAAGGGTTACTGTCCTGGTATCTAATTGTTTCATCTCCTCTTTAATCATATTCACCAGTAAGTGATGGGTGTATATTTACGACAAGGAAATAAGGGAGTTGAGAGAGTCTGTAATTATCAAAACCTCTTTACCAGGTGCCGTTTTAATAAAGGAAAGAGCTTTATAGATGGCATATAGTTCTCCAGTGAGAAGAGTGGCAGATGCATGTAAAGAAAATGTATAGGCGGTGTCGTTCGTTACGAATGCACATCCTACACTACAAGTTATTTTGGAGGCATCCGTGAAATATCTGGTGAGATATTATAGTTTGGTATTCAGTTTGGATTTGAATATTTTGAATGTATGAGAAAAACCAAAAATTCCACAATTCGTCTTTCTGCTGTATCTTCTTTATTTGTAGAAATATTCAAGATCTCTGAACACTTTGCTATGGAAACTCGATTGCATTCTCAAAATATAATCGCAGAATTTGTATATAGATTAACTTTGACATTTTGTGTAGCAATTTTTCCATTGATGATTTTCATAAATAATCGTGAAGTCTTTCTTTCATTATTCTCGAATACTTTAGTAATTTGATGATCATCAAAAAATATATTTTTAAAGCCTTCGTAATCGAACAGATAAAAGCAATTCTTTTTTTACATACCATCACTTCAACATCCAACAGATATTTTAAAACAGAACCGCTGATATTTTATGTGTTATTTTACCCACGTTATACCAATTTCAGTGGTTTGAGAAAAACTTTTATGTCCAGCCCACATTCCAGCGATCGAACTGTTAATGAATATTTTCTCATTCACAAATTCTGAAGAAAGTTATATTTAAAAAGTCGATTATTGAAGTTTCGATGAAAAAAAATATGAATTTAATAACTAGCGACTCGCCCCGGCTTCACACGGGTACAATACTGGTACTGAATATAGATCTTAACGTGCGCGATCGCTACTAATCATAAAGTGCTATAGGGCAAAGCGCGGCCTTTGAACCGCTATTTATAGGAACACGTCGCCGTCACCCCGGCCGGTACTGCCGCAGCCGTTATGTCTCTGCATTTCAAATCTGTAATATCTTCGAAAATATTGGTTTGAATTTCATTCTCTGGAGATTGATCTGTATTCAATGCACAATGTATTTAAGGTACTTAATTGGGTAAGGAATAATGCTGTATTGCTCAAAATCGCTTCGTAAATTAGTCGTTTATTTTCATTTTTCATTTTTTGTTGTTAATAATTTTTAATTTCCAGCTTTTATTGATATTTCAATTTTTATTTTTTTTTTGGTTGATGTTTGGTTTTATGTTATTTCTTTGTAATTTCAGTTTTTTTGTTCAAATAAAATTGTTATTTTCGGTTAATATTTCTAAAATTTTTCAGAAATTTCAAATCAATTTATATTATATTAGACAATGGAAGTCCGAACTGATGAAATACACTGCGAGGTAGGTTTATCTCAAATTGATTTTTCTCTCAAGGACTCAAGGAAGTCAGTTATTGAGTATTTTTTCATTCAGAATCAATTAAAGATCAATTCAACTTTGTCATCTAACTAGATTTTGATAACTAAGCAGTGTCCATTCGCTTACGCGAAATGAATTCTGTCCAGCAAATGTTCTGGATATCTATAGTCGATTACAATGCTTATTTTCCAGAATTTGTTCCTATATTTGCGAACATCTGATTTCTCACCGAGAAAGGAATATTGTTGATTGTGAAATGGAGGTTGAATTGAGAGTCTGCCTTCTTTACCTACCTTCTTCGTCCGAGTAACAGTACGTTTGCATAGAGAAAGATTATTCTGATGGAACTATGTGAGCCCATCAAAATACCTCTTGCCTCAAGAAGGTCCACCATATACAATCCATGGCTATGACTTTGTGAGTCACCCAATATCACTAAAGTCAGCCAGGGAATAAGGTTTTGTTTTTCACTGAATTGTGAATTTCGACGTTGTTTTTGTTTTCACCAGATTTTTACTTTGTATAAAAAAGTTGCATCAAAAATTACTTTAAAATGAACCAACAAAATTTGCAGTGTATGTTTTACTGACGATCATCTAACGAGAAAAACATTGAATCAGCAAACTCACCTAAGAAGGAAGTTTGAGTTTGATCTTCCTCTTGAAGGTGATCATTTGGTGATCGAAAAACGTGTCGAGGTGTTAAAATAACGGTTTGATGTTGGAAAAAATCTCCAGTAATATTCATTACTACACCAAAAGTTTCAAACAGTGCATTACAAGTGCTAAAAAGCTAATGAATATGGAAATGAATTGCGTCTGACGAGGAAAGTGGTTTGAATGATCATCATATAGTAGTAAATAATCATAATGAATATATTCACCACGATATGTACAAATAACAATATACGAGGTAGAATTTTAAATCCCAGGCAACTCTAGAACAAAAATACTGTTTGTCAACGTGCGCTTCGCTAACGCTTTGTTAGCGAGACTAGCGTCGAGAGATGGTATTTTGTGCTGGTGTGAGAAAACAGTTAAAAACAAAAATGTACAAATAAAATACAACAACATTCGGATTGAACATATCCATATCGATTCAGTTAAGTTAATGGGTGGCCCACAAAGGGAGGATTTTCTGTTTGTCGATATAGCTAATAAACTCTAGGGCAAGAAAAAAGAAAATGAGCAAGAGTATTGGGTTGTTCATTTGATATATTCAGATAAAAATGAATCTATGAAATCGTCAAAATTTTAAACCGTTACGGTGATGTCATTGACTTTGTAACCAGATTTCATAATTTTCATGTTATCATTTACTTCACAGTTCATATTGTAGTACTTGGGTTTCGTTGATTTCATACACTCTACATTTGATCTTATTGAACTTCACCTACAGAGTTAATGCAATATATTCATCTTGTGAATGAAATAAACATATCATTAAACCTTTGGTTTTATCTTTGCTTCCGTTATGAACATCAGGTCGATTAATTTGTGGATTTTCAATTTCAAAGTCGAATGAAATCAAAGTTTGAATTTCTTCTTGACCAATCCTAAAGAATATAATTTTCTCATTTCTGTAGGAATATTGACGTAAAAATAGTTTTGACATGGTTGTAGTTTCGCTGTACGGTACTTTGATCAATTTTGGCATCATTGCCAATGTATTCCATTTGATTTATTTCTTTCAATACATTAGAATGATGAAAAGGTATAAAATGAGTTTTTTCTGGATTGATAGGTCATTATTTGCTTTCGAACTATTTGAACATTTTTGACATGTCATTTTCATGAATAATTTTCAGTTCAGACCAATCGTTCAAATAGCAAAGTATTGCTATATGATCAGATGACTATATTCTAAACCACAACAAGCTTAAAGGGGCGATTAATCTGAATGCTGGAAAGACAACGGCCAAGCACTAATCTCTGTGAAACTACAGATCTCCTGAACGGGATTAGCTCGGTTTGTTTTGTATTCTCATTATGCTGTTATTTTATGCAGAGTGCTTAATGATTGTTAATAACAAACAGTATCAATTGCTTCAGCTGAGTCAATGAATACACACAACGAAGATTTACTTCCATCAATGTGATCACACCTTGATCATACGTTTCCAAAACTCCTGAAAAACAAAATCGAGAAACGTATAAGGAAGATTCAGAATTTGCTTTAGACAAGATGACATAAGGGATTCTATAGACTTATTACAGTGAGCTACCTTCTCGCGTTCCAATAAACAGTCAGCCAGAGGAAGGCCCTAGGAGCAATTAGTCTTGTATGGTGTGCATCTGTATAATAGCTTGAGGTGGAACATTTCATAGTACAATGACTTGCATGCAAACAATGTAAAACACTTTATTAAAAATGATATTCAAGAAACACATGCAAGTGAGTCTCTATATAGTGACATCAAATTAATAAACATCAGATCCTTATATACTTTTCAAAGGCTGATATGGATTTATTCAAACATTGAAAAATATGAACAATGTAAATCCAAAGTAAGTAGATTCACTGAAAAAATACAACTACCATTGCTCACACTTAGAGATTTGTTTTCTTTTTCTGTCCAAAACTCTACAATATGCTCCCAGCACCTCTGAAAAATTTCAACACTTTTCCCAAATTCAGAAAATGAATTATACCTCGCTGAGAGTGCAACAGTGTTTATTGATATCTTTTAAATTTCCTAGTACAAAACTGACATAAATTTATCATACCATACAAAAATTCCAAGGAGTTTTCATTTATGAAATACCCGGTCTCACTCCTTTCTTTGGTCCATAGCATTCGACTTCTCTCTCCAATATTTTATATGACCTATAATATATAGTCTATAGTCTATATATTATATAGTCTATATATAATCTATAGTCGTAGCGATTCATCCAAATTGAGAGAATAGGCACAACACAAGTATATTATATGCTTAGGTGTAATTTTCGACTTTTTGATGAATTCAAAATAGTACATAAAATAGTTATTCATGTATTATAATTATTTAAATGAATTTAACTGAATATTCAACTGAATGTTGATTGAGTTGATTAATAATAAAGAAAGATAAATAATCTCGAACTGATCATGTTCTCGAGTGACCCCACCTATATTCATAAATGAATTCATTTCACTTGTATCGAGTTCTCACTTCTGATAACCACAAGACGTGCCTCTATGCAATATGCAATGACTTCAAATACACGAAAGTTATGAAATAAACCAAGGAAAGTAAAATAAGGAAAAACAACAAAGTGGTCTTATATGACAAAAATAAAACACAACAAAAACTGAAGTTATCTTCATCCAAGTCTGAGAGGTTTCTGCTTCCACAAGAAGTTATGTAACATTTTGTGCGCCTCGAGGGACGGATATAATAAAGACGTGACGCGAAATACGGCGCGACCCGTTTATAGGAAAGAATGGGCCACGAAAAGTCCACAGGTTTGCGGCTTCGGCGTCCCCGAAGGGACGCCCTAATGCCTTCCCTACACACTTCCGAATAGAAGTCGTATATTATCATCAAGTCGCAACTTAGGCATGGAAATAACAACTTTTTTTCTGTTCTATTTGAATACGGATTATTAGGAAACTAGATTTGAAAATTTATGAAATATGAAAGAATGATACAGACTCATTTTGCTTCGTTTTTGCATTCTATTGAGTGCTGTTTTATTCATTCGTTTAGTGAAATCAATGATATAATCGATTACTGAATCGTTTTCAAGGCATATGAACCAATCAAATCAGCGAAGGTACCAACAAACTCAGTTCCATGGTAATCTGTTGATCTGAAATTCAATGGAAATGAAATGGATTATCTCAATATGTAAAAATAAAGAGCAATATACCTCATGAATTCAAATACTTAGTTTTTTCATTATTAACACGCTTTCATTGTTTGTTTGTTTATTTGTTACTCTGAAGCTCGAGATCTGGATGGGCGTGGGCTCCCGTCGCTTTTTTCACAATAATACCAGTATTTTTCGTTCGTTATTGTGTACTGGTATAGCAAATAATGTGGAACAATAACAAATTGAGAAATAAACAATATTCTAATTAGAACAC
>WOGO01007198.1:0-11298 GCA_015342085.1 Leptinotarsa defecta | reverse complement strand
TTTACCTGCATTTGATACTTTTGTTTTGTAAAGTTATTTTGTATTATTTTTATGTACTGGTAAATAATAAATGTATTATTATTATTAAATGAAATCTATAAAGAGCAATGTAGGTCCTATCCAAACAGTTCGTTTAGTTTCTTATATAATCACATGTAGGAAAGAGGAAAGATTACGTATCAAAACAGGAAACAAGTGACATCTGGGACAACAATAGGAATCAATTTAATAGCCCTCATGTGAGGTAATGGTTCATCTAAGTACATGTAAACACTAACAGAGCAACAGGATTTAGTATCAATCAGGCAAAATTTTCGTTCTGGTGAAAGAGCTTTCAGTAGATTCTATTCATATTCATTTATTCTGAAGTTTGACCAAGATATAATAGTTCTCTTACTACCAATAACACTTTGGAATAATTTTTAAGGGTACTAGAATTGACTTTTTGATATTTGTCAATTAAAAAGGAGTTGCCACCTCTTTCATCGAATGAAATACAGTCTATAGATCGTATTTCACTTAGAAAAGAAAAGGCATTTTGTCATGTTAGCTATGTTTGCTGTCCAATTTATTGGGAATTGAGAAATACAATGTTCAATGTTTTAAATACTTATAAACTCATTTATCCCAATGTTCAACCAAGTAGAAACAGTAACAATGTATGCAAACTACGAGTGAAAATTCACAATTTTTGAAAATTAATTTTTGAAATTCATCATTAAAAGGGGGAGCTAACCACACAAATGAAATACAAGTCTATTGAGACCACAAGCTACATTTTTGCTGACCTCATTATCACAATGATCTTCCTATTATTTTCAAACACTTTGCTACTTTCAACTTGTTCTCAATCTTCAAAATCATAGGTAATAAAAAGTAAAAAAAATCACAATATCATTTGTGGAAATGTGTGTCAAAAATTATCAATACTGTTTTGAGGTTACTTAGATAAGAGAAATTCTAGTTATTCTTCTGATACTAGTTGGATATCATAAAACATCACTACAGATGGGTAAATTCAGCAGAAATCATATTGTTTGTAATTAATTGTACCAAATAAAACCTACTGAACACCAATAGCTTGCTCTAAACATTTTGGATTCTTTCAGAACTTTAAACAAATTGATTTCAGACGTAGTAAAAGTTCAGAATACTTACAAGAACGCAATTTTGCAGATGGGTATCCACACTGGGCACATTGAGACTTCTGAATGTGATAGGATGATCGGCCACATCTCCTACACAAAGTGTGAGTCTTGTTGCGACGTTTACCAAAACTTGACGTACCTTTCGTCTGAAATTTTCAAAATATTATTTAAAAATGCATACAATACCTCATTGAGAAAATATATATCACTAAAAACTTAGGTTATGAACATTATCGTATATTATTTCAAAAAATTCAATTAACCATCGTGGAATATTTTCACAGTTCGAAAGAAAAGTAGAATACTTCACTAATTTCAAATAGCATTAATAATTTAAGTGTAGGATGCTCATAATATTTTTAAAATTCAACCACTATTTTGATAACATACCATTTTGACAGACTTTCCGAATCAAAGAAATATTTCGAAAGAAGAATTCTGTCGTCTGTCTGTCGACTGTCATGTCAAGAAGAGCAAGTACAGAACTCACATTTATATTTGGTCTAAGATATAATTTTGAGTTCTGTGGAAGACAGTTTTCTTATACGTTTTTTCTGGTTCTCAGTTTGTACTTTTCCGAATCGTCCAAAATCAGGGAGTCAGTTATGGACTGAAAAGGTTTACATATGAACATGTTCAGTATTCAGTTCGATAACCAGTTTCTGACGTTGGGCAGAGAACTAGAATATGGTTCATGAGTCGTTGATGCCATAAACCAAGATTAGTTTTTGATTGATTAGATGTTGTGTTGTGGTAATCTTCCTGTATTTCGAATATTTTACTAACACTAAACCCTCTATTACTCTTCATAGAAGTTTCCGATAGTTTCCAAAGACGATGTATTTGAAAATGTTGAAATAAATTATTCCAGGTAATAATATGTTCTGTAATTTCATAATTCACCCGATTCACAATAAAATTTCGAATTCAACTTCTTTACGATGATTGTTTGAGGTAAGTTTATTCCATCATTGATAATTCACTACGAGTGAAAACTGTTATTTTATCAATAATGATATTCAATGGAATTGGCCGATACTTGATGAAATTCCATAACGAATTCAAAAAACACTTTATGTAAGATTTTCACACAATTTCTCACAGTAAAGTGTTTCTTGAATATATAAATGATTAGGTCTATTGTTTTGGTTTTTTACGTTTTCAGTTATTTAATTGTGAATTTGTTAGAGTAATATTTTTAATGTGTTCATTAAATACATAAGAAACTGATATATGTAAAATAAATCGTGGTAGTACAAGAGACCACAACAATATATGAAAACAATAACATGACTTTGTTTTACCATCTGACTTAGTTTCAATATGTCCGGTAGGTGTCGTATTAGGTGTCGTATCTGAACGATTAACTTTCCCAATAAATATCGTGCATATGTCAACCAATAATTTTTGCAATGAGAGTTGAAGTTTTAATATCGAAGGTCTATGTGCGGCCCTCAACCAATTCAAATGAATACTGACGAAGTTACCCGTGTTGCACCTCAGAGTGTGGCACACGATGCTTACGGCGAACCCACCCGTCTCAGCTGGCAACTAAAGAACTAGACGCCACCTAGTGCCGGACTCCTTAAAGATTATTTGGAGCGCCAACGGATTACTCAGGAAGAAGCTCGACGTAGAGAAAACTTCCTTAGAGAACATGAGGTTGACATCATGCTCCTGCAAGAGAACAACATGCAAGGCTGATCAATGATTCCAAATTATGTATTTTATAAAGAAGACGGAAACGGCCACCGGGGAGAAGGCGTTGCCCATTCTCATAAAGAGATCAATCAAAAATACTCAGTTCGGTATAGACGAGGATGCGCCAAATCGTATAGAGGCTATAGGCATCGAAATACTCCTTAGAAGGGGGGTTCATAGACTTATATCAGTGTATAACTGCCATAGCAACCGCTTACTGCCGGAGACACTCAGTGCTCTTCTGCTCGAAACACACCCCAACGATGTCTGCAGGTGATTTCAACTAAACACGTGCAGTGGAGCAGGGTTTTTGACATAGCAGTTGTCAGGAATCTAACTCTTACTTTTAATATGGGATATGTGACCTCTGAGTTAGACTCAGATCACAACCCAGTGATACTGATTCTGGGGGAAGCCCCCCTCCCAATACAAACTAACAGTAGAATGATCAGGACAGACTTGGATTCTTTTAAGGCTCACTTGGAAGAAACCTCTGGTATACTACTACCCCTGGAACCACCTCAGGCTTAGATGCATGGGTGGTACACCACGAAGAAAACATCAAAAACGCTCTCTCGGCAGTTACCACGAATAACGAGGAACCACCGTGATCCTATAACAAATTCCCTCGACGGATAAAATCTCTGATTAGAGAAAGAATCCGCCTGGAAAGAACGTACCACAGGACTATGTTTCTAAGAGACGGCGAGTCAGAGCGAACACGAAAGCCAATGAAGTGAAACGAGCTATCATTGACTGTAGGAACGAGAGTTGGCAAGAACATTTCGAGAGTTCAAAGCCCTAGGATGGTTCTTTTTGGCAATGAGTCAAAGCAGAAAGAACAAGAGAGGATCTCCTGCACCCTTACATAGGGCACGGCGAGTCTGTTTTGCAACCCAAGACAAACCACAGCTTTCGTGGACGCTATGGAAAGAAAATTTAGACTGAACAAGGACCCTAAGGATGACATCGATAGGGATATAAGAATCGAGGACGAAGTAGAAGACACATTTCAACTCGACAACGAGGACCTCATCAGATCCGTCTCAGACGAAGAACTGAACGGGCTGATTCGCGGTATTAAACTCAAAAAAGTCCCAGGTGCTGACTCAATATTAAACATGATACTGAAAATGCTACCGTAAAACGAAGTCATGTCACTCAGGAACATTATCAATAGTTCCTTGAGTCCCAGATACTTTCCTAAGCGGTGGAAGCATGCTGAGATAATTATCAAAAATGGGTCAAGATTCACGATTCCCCTAGAACTTCAGACCGATAAGTCTGTTAGGCTTTACGGCCAAGTTAGCGGAGAGAGTAATCTTGCAAAGGTTGGACGAGGCAATCGAAGACAGGCATATGCTTCCGGCTGAACAGTTCAATTTCAGGAGGCCACAGTCTTGTGAACTACAATCCTCAAAATTGGTTGAAAACGCAATTCAAAAGATGAATAAAAGTAGATACGAACAAATCTTTTTACCAGACATCTGGAAGACCTTCGATTGCGTTCGGCACGAAGGCCTTCTACATAAGATGATTAGATTCAACCTTCCACTGGGACTAGTCAAGTGGATAGAGTCCTACTTTCACTGTCAAACTAGACAACATCCGATATCCGGTAAGACAGATATAGGCTGGAGGGCTGCAGGAAACAGACCTCTCACTCACCTCTACTTACAACCTCTATATCAGCGGTCTCCCAAGATTCGACCACGTTGAGGTCTCTCTCTATGCAGATGACACTGTTCTAATGTCTTCGTCTATGACGAAAGAATTCGCTTGGAGCCCCCACAGGTAGTGGGTCTAGTGTGGATCTTACTATAGACTGCAGACTCACCTGGGCCCAACATATACAGTTGGTGAAGGCAAAAGCGAATGCGAGGAAATCTCAGCTGTATCCTCTTATCAATCGCCAGAGTCTTAAGAACAAAATTTTACTTCATGAAACGATGTTTGAACCTGTTATAATGTACGGGGCCAAGCAGCAAAAACTCATATCGATATCCTGGAACGGGTCCAGAATAAAATCCTGAGGATACTAACAAACGCTCTGTGGTACGTGCGGAACGTCAACGTAAGACGGCAGGGATCTGAATCTGCCTACCATATGGCAGAGCATACAGACACGAATTCGTGGAGTTTTTGAAAATGCAGAAACTCATGAAAATTCTCTTATTAAGGACGCAATAGACTACGCTATCGACGTCCCGCCCCCGTTTCAAAAGGCACCACAAGTTAGTACAATACTGTGCTTGTACCTTGCATTCCGTAACTTTTTGCCTTCGCAACACCGATTGCATGACGCATTTGACAGGAAGACGGGATATTTTATTTGGTTATGTTTACATGCTTCTTATATACGTATTGTAGGTATACACGATACATGTGAGATTCCATTTTTTAAAATAATTGTTCAACATGACTAATATATTTTGTCAAAGTTTCTTGAAATTGAGCGCTTACAAAAAAATCACCAAATTGAATTGTCAAGTTCGCTGGTCTCGTCGTTCTCCAATTAGAGTTATTCCAAGTGAAGAATATGATGAAGTTGAAGATGTTCCCTTGAGAACAAAAATTTCAAGTAAAGAATATAATGTTGATGTGTCACCTCTAAGAAATAATTCCAGGTATAATTTATCAAAATATAATCCGCGATCAAAAACATTCAAACCACTTACAATTTCTAAAAGTAGTCAAAATGTTAGAGAGACTAAAAAATATACCACTGTAGATATGTTGGAAACCATCATAGATTCAGATGGAAACTGCGTGTATACCAAACTCAAAAATAACGATTCAAGGATTAGCTCTATACTGGCAGAGGTCAAGTCCAAGAAAGAGAGAACGAAAAATGACTTGATTCTTTTAGAGGGAAAAAGATTGATTCAAGAAGCTTTATTAGCGGATTGTAAGCTTTCATATATTCTGTTCAGCCGATTGAAAGATGTGGAAGATTTGAAGCCACATTTGCCAAAGATGGGTGCTAAGTTATACAAAATGCCTTACAGAGAAATACAAATGTGGTCTGGTCTCACCACTTCTCCAGGAATCATGGGTAAGTGCAAATACAGGTTTTTACAAACCAGACTCAGTATCTTTTTCATTGGAGGTTTATCTCTGATAGAAATATGCAGTATGCAACAGAGTGAGAATATTTTTTGTTGAGAGCATTCAAATTTTTTCATCTCTTGACTCAAATCTTATTCTATTTGGATTAAAATTGTTTCAAAATGTGAATCTTCCAGTTACTCATATTTTATGACACTTCTGGTGATAGCTTGTAAAATAAACTTCATCTATTATCTATTTTATTCATCTACTTTATTATATTTATCAGAAAGAGAAAGTAGTATTTATGATGCTTTGTTCTAATCCACTCATATTTCATGAAATATTTTAAAAGTATTGAATTCGTTCCAGGTATATTCAGAACTCCTGATGTAGAATCATTTAAATTTCCGCCTAACTCACTTCCAGTGACCATTATTTGCGACAACATTCGAGAAGCTAGCAATTTGGGAGCAGTTTTGAGGACATGTTGTGGTGTAGGATGCAAGGAAATCATTTTAACAAAAGGTATTGTCATGGAAAAGATTGGCCAATTTCAGGTTCCACTGGCCAACCTGTATCAATGTATACTATTTTTTAACTAACAAATATCTGTGTGAGTTGCTCATGTGAATAGTTTTTCTTCCAAGTGGTGAATTTAAAATTCTTCCTAGTTAAGGAAGTTATCCCATTGTCATAACCTTTGGTATATATTCTCTTCAAAGACATATACAACGCCTATCTTTTCGATAGGCGTCAATATGTCACATTCCAAGAATATCGTTTTTTTATCATAACATCAACTTCGGGGATATCACAGTGTTCTAATCTTGGGCGTCTTTTATTCCTCTTGTTCGTCAATGACGTCTTCCTGGATTTTTAATGCTCCACCCTATCATATGCTGATGACTTGAAACTTTATCAAAATATCGTTACAACTCAAGATTGTAATTCATTACAGCATGACATCAACACAGTATATGTATGGTGTACTACAAACTGTCGTATCATGCAAATTAAACTCCGTAATCCTTTATTCTGGTTTATTTGCTTACTCAAATGTTTACAAGGCAGTATGTCGACATCAACCACACTCTTGACCTCCCTCAAACCTAACAAAACTATAAACTCGACAGTGTTACCAAAGTTAGTTAGAATGTTACATTCATTAAAATCATACTCCAATGTTGCGGATAGCCCTCTTAAACTATATTCCAATACATAGTCAGACAAGTGCACAGGCCTGCTTGAGCTGGTATCTGTCTGTGTTACTTTTTGACTTTCTACACTTTCACTTTTTACTTGCACCTCACTTTGACTATTTTTGTTTTCATCCTGAGTAAAGTCACCTTCATAACAAATTTCATTACTATCATTTACATTTTAAATTTTATCTGAAAATGACTTTTGTTTCAAGAAAAAATCGGACATAGGTGGTTCAGCCTGGTTTCAACTATATATGAACGTGGTTCTTCACATATTTCAGTTATCTTTCCTTACTGCCTCAAATCAATCATCCAAACGCCTATGTTCAAAGGAGTCATATCCTTAGCTCTATGTCTCGGTTTCAGTAGACATATTCCTCTTTCTTTTTGCTTCGCTGCAACCGTCAATTCTGGCACAAGATAGCTTCTCTTGAACTCTGTGAGCTACGATATTGAAATGAAAAAGATTCAAACACGTTCCGTGTTTCGATACTATCACTTTTGAGTTACCGCTGCCACCATGTCGTATCATGCAAATTAAACTGTGTAATCCTTTATTCTGGTTTATTTGTTTTACAAGCCAGTATGTCGACTTGTCGACACCAACCACACTCTTGACCTCCCTCAAACCTAACCAAACTATAAACTTGACAGTGTTACTGACTTATGTCACCAACAACCATGGAGTATGAAAAGTTAGTTAGAACATTATATTACACAAACCACCTTGAGTTGAATATCAACAAGTGTTCAACTGTTACCTTCCTGAGGAAAGAAAATGCATTGATATTTCCATACAATATCAATAATACAATTTTGAATCGGTTGACTCAAATGCGGAACCTTGGCATACTATTTGACTAAAAGATGTCACTCAATCCTCATATTCAAAGTACCGTGTCTCCAGCTAATGAAATGTTAGGCTCCATGTTGAAGAATGGTAGGGAATTTTCAGGCTCATCAACCCTTACATTACTATTCAACTGTTATGTAGCAAATTAGAATATGGGTTATTGATATGGTATCCCCATTATGCAACCCAAATATGTTCCATGTATTGTGTTCAAAGGAAATTTTCAAAATATTTTTATTTGCAAAAATATAGTATTACCCAGACTGCAACATTGATTACTCAATTCTTCTCAATGAAAGCAATTTCATCACACTGAATACTAGACGTATCATTTTAACAATAAGGTCGCTAATAATTTACTACATAATAACATAAACTGTGAATTCCTGTGAATCTTCCAAAGAAAGGAAGGAAACATATCTAGTTTATACATTTCCTGTTATTAGGTGTACTTATACCTGTTGGAAATAAAGAACTATATATCTATCTATATAACTATGCCATTTATACAAAAAAAAAATATTCAAAAGAGCTCAGATTACATTGGTGTTGTTTTCATTTCAGGTTGTGTGAACGTTTGGGATTCAAAGGTTTTACGAAGCGCCTGTGGAGCTCATTTCAGATTACAGATTAAAAAAAAAGCAGATTGGGAGGAAATAATTAAAACCCTTCCTCCTTCATCAGCTGTATATATAGCAGACAACAATACAATATCGGCAGAAGTCACTGGTGATGAAGCAGAACAACAGAATTTAGCAGAACTAGTTCAGTCAGTGCCTGTATTGCCATACTATTCTGTCAGTTTCAACCCATCTAGTCATATTGTGGTTATTATCGGAGGAGAAACCGAGGGTATTAGTGAAAATTCTTATAAATTGGCCAAAGACTTCAATGGAGTGAGACTCAATGTGCCATTAAGTAATGATGTAGAAAGCCTCAACACTGGTGTTGCATTGGGAGTGATTGCTTTCGAGATCAAGAGACAATTGATGAATTTACAGCAGATAAAGAGTTGAATATAAGAATTCAGTTTTTGTTGAAATGCAATACTTACTTTCAATTCAAACTCCCTATTAGTACCCCAAAATGTTGATAATTTTATGGGTTTTTGACTTCCCACTTCACCATCATTGAACAAAAATTGTGAGAAACTTCTGAAGAAAGAAAAAAATTAACTAGCCGTATTAATGTTAATATGAACTGTCATCACGATGAGCAGAGTTGTCTCTTCTGATTACAAAAGTTGTAATTTCATGAAAGAATAATGTTGTCCAAAACAGTCTTGTTCTGAAACTTCGAAGTGTACCGTTAAGGATGATAGTGTTTTATGTGACATTTTATGTCAAAAATCTTTCATATATCACTTTGTGCAGAGTTTTCATTATTGATATATGTTTCAATGTTGGAGTGCAACATTAAAACATATATCATAATGAATTTTTGGAGTGCAAACTGGTGATTCATGTGTAATTCAATGTTCATGTGAAAGTACTTGTTTCAAAAGTGTTTTTCTTTCAGTTTGTATCGAGCATAAACTGTGTTTCCTTTTCAATTTAAATCGATACTTTTAATTTTTTTTTGGACTGCTAGATGAGTTATCACTATCGATTTATAAAACATTTTAAAGTATGAAACGACTATTTTGATTTTTCATCACTCCCTCCCAAAATAATTGTTGAAAATTTGAATTATTATTTTTTATAACAATAAAAATTGAAGTCTTTCAAAACCAACGATTTTATTTTCTCGTTTCACATTTATGCTATTTTTTACGTACACACATGTAAACTATAAGAGGGTCTGTTGGTCTATCTGAAACTAAATTGATATTGGAAACCAAATTAAACTTTGATTTATGAATTGACTCACCCGTTACTTGATGAAAATCAATAACACTATCCTTGATAATAATTACACAATTTTCACAAATATTTTAATTTCTAGACATGTTTCACTAACACAGTAGCTTCTACAAAGTAAGCTACTGTGTTAGCATAACGTTTATAATCCAGTCGAATTCATCTTTCACAATAGTGTCCATCACTCAGCTATAACTTTTGATTTTGAAATGGAAACATTACCTGATTTAAAAGTTGAGGAATACTTTTATGACTTTAGAAATAGTGACTACATCCTCATGAATAATTTTCTTGCTAGCATCAAATGGGAAACTTTATTACTTGAAAAAGATATAAATTTATCTATAATGAATTTTTATAATGTACTATATGATGCAATCTATCATTTTGTTCCGATAAAAAAGTTCAAATCCTCAAATTTTCCTAATTGGTTCAGCAAAGACTTGAAGAAAAGCATACTCGATAAGAAAATAGCACACAGAGAATATAAAAGTGGTGATGTAGAAGCATTTCATAGATTTCAATATCTCAGATCTCATTGTAAAACCATGCGAGATGAGTGCTATCGTAGATATATTTCAAAAACCGAAAAAAATATGTCAACTAATCCCCGATACTTCTGGAAATATATTAATGATAAGAAGAAACTTTACAATCTCCCTTCCCGTATGGTTTATGATGATATCTCTACTGATAACGCTAATGAAATAGTTAATCTTTTCTCAAAATTTTTCTCAACAATTTATGACAGCACTACGGTCAATGAAATCCCCAAATTCAAATTTCAAAATGTAGCTGACGTCTGCCACTATAATATAGATATTAAGGAAGTTATAGATTTAGCTTTGAAACTACCATTTAAACTAACAACAGGTCCTGATAAGATACCCTTGCACCTGATTAAAAATTGTATTTATACTCTAGCAAAACCACTACACTGGCTATTCAATCTTTCTATTGAAAAAGGAATATTCCCAGAATTTTGGAAACAAAGCTATATCAAACCAGTTCATAAAAGTGGACTTCGTAACAATGTTAAAAACTATAGAGGCATATGCAATCAGTCAGAGTTGCCCAAAATGCTGGACTGTCTAATCACTAGAAAACTTTCATTCGATTTCAGAAACATCATAATCAATCAACAACATGGTTTTACCAAAGGGAAATCAACTTCTACGAACTTATTACTTTATGAAAACTACATCATAAATAATCTTGAAAATAGGCTACAAGTGGACTCTATATACACAGATTTTTCTAAAGCCTTTGATAGAGTCAACCATAACCTACTGATTGCTAAGTTGAATGCCTTGGGTTTAGAGGGAGATGTTTTAAATTGGATTGAAAGCTACCTTTACAATAGAGTTCAATACGTTAAATATGGCAACTCTATATCTGAACCGATAAATGTGCCATCAGGTGTTCCTCAGGGATCCCACATAGGCCCATTACTGTTCAATTTATTTATCAATGATGTCTCCACT
>WOGO01007197.1:0-11298 GCA_015342085.1 Leptinotarsa defecta | reverse complement strand
AATAAAAATTTAAATATACTTTTCCAATTATTCATCAACAACTCCCACCCGGATCCTCTACTTGAAGGTCTTATTTAGTACGTCTACCATTGAAGTTCAAATTAATAATAATAACCAGTTGGATATAAATCTTTTACCCAATCTTTGATCAGCCCCAATTGTGACATTGTCACAATTGGGGCTGATCCACCTCCAGTTCCTATACTTTTCTCTTCTTTACCATACATAAGTGATATGACGACACCCAAGTTATGCAGAATATTTAAATGTAAAAATAGCTTTTAGAACCATATTCACCATTTTCGAAACTTAAAAATAAAACTCCAATCAACCTTCAATCTCAATTAGTCTATTCCATTCCATGTTTAAATTGTGGTAGTGAATATATTGGTCAAACGTCAAGATTACTCAAAGATAGAATCAGCTCACATAAAAGTGACAGTAGATTACATCCTGAGAGATGTGCTCTCAGTAATCATGTTTCCAAAGAAGGTCATAAAATGGACTATAATTCAACAAAAATTTTATCAACTAACAGAAATACATCTGAAAGAATATTTTTGGAAATATCATTTATATTACAATTCAAGAATTGTCTTAATAAAATATCAGACATTAATCACCTCAGTAAAATCTATGCCTTTTTATTAGACATTGATAAAAATCTACATAATTTCCAATCCAAAAATAATTCTGGTTTTTCATTAATATAATTTCATATCATTTGGATATTTTCTCTTTAACAAACTTACAACCTCCCTATGGCAGGGTTTTACTCTCATTCAACAAATTACTTCACTTGTTTTCCTCAAGACTAATGAGGATTTTGTCATTTAATTAACATATTTGATTTTTGCGTTTAACCTAGGAGAAGCTAACCTGAAATGTCATCGGAAAACGAATCCATATGTGGTTGGTATTAGAAACAAATCATTGATAGATACTAAATAACATTGTTTCTCAAATAGTGCCCTGCGGTACACCGTATTCTTTTTTTTTAAGTCGCTTTTGAAGTCCCTCTTTTTAACGCATTGATGTCTATCTTTCAAATAGCTATTGAACATTTTCAATGCGGTTTCTCTCATGCCGATATTTTCGAGTGATTTTAGTAGGAGTGGGTGATTACCGGTGTCGAAAGATTCAGAGAAATCTATGAAGACACAGAGAGTATTTTTATTGGTATCCAGCGCAATATACATTTCTGTTGTCAAGTCCAGAATTGTATCTTGTGCTGAGATTCCTTATTTGGTGACACATGTTTCATGAGTTTAACTTTGATTCCGTCTATTCCCACTGCTTTTATTTTTTTAAGAGATTGTATGAGCATCGCCAGTTCTCTTGGATTTATAGAAAATAGAAACATGGACTCCAGATAATTTTTGTTTTGTTTCGGACTATCGTAATAAGGATTATTGACAATTTTTTTGCTAATTTTTTCCCAACATTTATGAAATGTTCATTGAAGTCTTTAACAATTTCATGCATATCATTTATTTTTTTCCCTGCGATATTTATATGTTTCATGTCAGTTGTTTTCGCTTCTTCCCATAGATTTTTCCTACTGTTTAGTGTTATTTGTTTGATTTTTCTCAATTTTGGCTTCGTAATGATTTTTTTTCAGGAGATCACTGAGTGTGTTCCTAGAGTATTTATAGTTATCTCTCAGTATATCATTATTAGGGTTTTGACTAGTTTCTGATTTCTAATTTCGTGATGATACTCTCCTCCATCGGCAAAACTAAGTTTGCGAACGCAACCTGAATGATCAATTGGCGGATTAAAAGACGATTCGGATCTCCTCTCTCATTAATTAACGATCAGTAAACCTTCTCTATGTTTTATCCGTGTTCAATAACGGGCGTTTCATGTAAGATTTCCGTTCTGTGTCCACAGATTCAAATGTACTCTCCCACCGTTTCCAAAAAATGGAAAATGGATCATAATAAATGGTGATGGGAGACCGGGAGAAGGGGTTCTAGTTGATACAGTACTGAAGTTTCGGTGTCATCCCGGATATAAATTAACTCCCAAATATCAATTTTCAGTATGCGATACCACCTGGAGTCCAGATATTCCAACGTGTTTGAGTAAGTGATATCATAAAATTATCAGTATAATTTTCTTTCGGTATAATAGCAGTACCTTCTATTTATACTTGACATAATCCATTTTGGACTGGTCATTGATTCTTACCACAGTTTTTACCAGTATGTATAATTGATACTCATTTCGACTGTCAAATAGATATTCAATCTCATATATGAGGCTTGGGTAACTGGTTTTCGGAAGTTGATATAAATGAAAAACATACGAGTACAAGTCCTAGATAATAAGTAGAAGTATATTCAGTCTCCCAAAGTCTTTTCAACAACACTGTTATTTCGTCAGTGATTGTTATATCACTGTTATATACAAGCAAGCACTTTTGTTATTCAGGATTGATAGTTGGCTTCTCAAAAGAAAAATCCAACTGAGCTTGAAGAATCAACTGTTCCAAATTGCGACATCATTAAATTCCATTATTGATTTTTTTCGTCTACTACTTACTTCTTCCTTCTATTTTTTGATTCAATCAACTGTTCATATTTTCGGATACTCATTATCAAGTAAGTAGCATAAAATCGGACCTTGGTCAAACTGAAGGCTCCTCAAGGCGCGGTTGCAAAGCCAAGCTTCCATATTGACCACTAATAAGAAATATATTTTTGTTTTTCATCTGAAGATTCATCTGTGTATTGTACGATCCAGTGTGAAACCCAGTGTTCAACTGTGCTGAATGAAATATAATATCAAGTGAACTTGATAATAATATTTTTTGGCGTTGGGACGTATCCATCAAACTTTGACTCATGGCGTGCTGCTAACCACCAAACAGCACTGTCTTGATAGGATACGAATGCTATAAGCTGCTAAGAAGTCACTACTGAGGCGAGGGGGAAGTATCGCGGAAAACCGCGACAAACCTTCTCGCTTATTCTAAAGCTTCCAAGTGTTGTGGATAATCCGTCTACCGCTGATCAGATAGAATCCTTCTCGAAGGACATCTATGAACATCCGCAGCCACTCAACTTAGACATTCCAGCCCTAGCGCATTTGGAAGCTTTCAATAAAGAACGTATTCTAAAAACACTTTATTGTGTGATTTTCACTAGATAGTTTTACAAAAACGCAACACGCGTTTTGCCATATAATGGCTTCCTCGGGCGTGTCTTAATAACTAATTCCACACATTTAAATGCTATATATACCTCATTCTACAATTTGAGGTACCTGAATTTCAAGTACTTGACTTTTTACCTGAGTTTGTAATGAATTTAATCAATAAAGAACTTGGACAGCCTAAGCTCAACCACAGATGACGTTGAAAGAGCCCTTGTGGGATTCAATAACTTTGTTGCTACTGGTTCAAATGAACTGAACAATCATTTGTGAAAAAAACTACCAAGACCAGAGTTTCCAACTTATGGCTGGACGGAGAGCAGCCGATTCGGAACTCGTTTATCGAGGGGCGGACCGTTCTCATCCTCAAAACCGGAGATGTGTCGATTCCTAAGTATTACAGATGGATAACAAGCTTGAATTCGTATTATGAGTCGTTAACGAGCATCTTATACACACGAATACTCGCCGCAGTTGACCAAGTGTTCGAACGGATATATGAGCAGATAGGGTCGAAGAGAGGAGTCACTGGATGTAAAAAAAACCTGCTCATCGATTAATGTATAACACAGGACTCGATACAGTTCAGTTTACAACATCGTATTCGGGATAGACAAATGTGCAATGGTCCATCTCAAAAGGATACGATGTGGGGACTACAGAGAGGATGTGCAGCTCTTAGATGGAAGCATCCTACACCTTCTGGAAGGCAGAGAGTCGAATACTTACCTTGTTGTGGAACAATGCCACTCACAACAGGAAACAGCAGTAGAGAACTCCCTCCGCAACAAGTATCAGTACAAACTCTGACAGATCTGGTCATCGGAACTGTTGGGGAAGAACAAAGTTGATGCAACAAATATATTGACCTGGCGTCGAACCTACTCAACGTTCACGTTTCTAAGTAAAATCAATAGAATGTCCATTGAAAAACTCATGCATAAACCCAAGTTCATTCAAATCCACTCATTTTGAATTCACTGTTTTTCCGAAAATATTGTATTTATGAAAGCATAGGTTTTCACGACCGTTTGCTACATGAAGTATCAAACGTTTCGGCTGTTACTTCTGCTGACATCATCAGTGGTGTATGCCTAGACTGCGGAGTCGTTCTGATTGATTCTCACTGTTACTAGGTTGTTCTGATTGAAATTATAAACACAAGTGGACAATTTGCTCGCTAGTGATTAGTTTCTGATATATGACCTTCGTCCTAGCAGTCAACGCTTATATCACTGATGATGTCTGCCGCAGTAACAGACGAATCATTTGGTACTTCAGATTCCATTCAACTACGTCCTACCAGCCCGGATTCTATTCTCTTTAATATTGTATTTATTGCTGGATTCGCATCCAGACAGTACGTTGTCTACTGTACTACATGGGTGGATTGATGTAAAAATATTGTTCGTTTCGAATGTTCAGTTTTATGAACTTTATCATGCAAATAAATTGAAATTAATATAATACTATTTTCATCTCTAAATCAAGTATTGCATCTGCAAACAAGTAACTAGACGATATAAGAGCTCATAAATGTTGAATCCATGTTCCAGTCGGTTTCAACCTGTTACGTGTCTCATAAGTGGTACTAAACGACCATCTATAGTGTAGATAATCGCATTATTACTAATCACTTGGTGTTGTCTTCTCAAAGATAGAAAAGTTCACAAAAGTTCCATACGTAACCCGTGAGAGCAGTGGTATATGTCCACACTTTTGAACTCTATCATCTAGCTGTCTGCATGAAGTAAAATCTGCAGAGAGGGAAAGAGGGAGAGATTTGTTTTTAATTTGTGCATATAATCAAATCGTACTCATTATAATATTCTTTTTTCAAGAAATGTGCCCACCCTTATATTCGACACCGACAACAATTTTGAAATGTAAAGATGTAACTGGAAATGCGATCGGTTGTAATCAAGCTACAGAGGGCACGTATTTAACTTACGAATGTATTCCCTATTACGAAGCGTTGGGGCGCAAAAACAGCCTCTATTGCAGTGGAGGCACGTGGGACTTTTCAAAACCAGTATGCCAACCAGGTGAGTCTTTATAAATCTGAAATGATGGATACGGTTAGTGATTGATGAATAGTATACAGTGTGTTACAAAATTTGCAGTGAACAATTTTTTTTCATTTCGAAATTGTCGAGGTAAGTTCTGCTCGGAAATAAATTTCAGTTTTATTGTATTAGTTTGAAAATGTCCATATAGGACGAAACGGCAGTAAGGATAGTTACAAATAAAAGTGGTCAAAACATAGATTGTTTCATTTCTCATTCTTGAAAAAATATCAGTAATTCTCTGAATTTACGTTCCATTATTTCTCCAATTGTCTAATAGTACACAAGTTGGATTCAGTATGACGTGCAGAAGAATGAGTTTTGATGTTGATAACTCAAAAACTATCAATACCCCAGAAATTGAAATCTAAAATTCTGAAAGACAAGGAAATTTTAATTGAAAAAGTATAACCTCCCGGTATTCTACGTCCATTATTTATGATTTTATTTCAATGCCGAAAAAGGGGTCCATGGTCAGATTGCCGCTGAAGACAGTATATACCACCTGAAATAATTTTATAGTAATAAATATCAGTTTAGAAATTTGAACAGATCACATTATTATAGAATTGTTCAGATCGTTTTTATAAAAATATACATCGATCTTTGAAATAAGTTGAAGATCGAATTTGTAACTCTCAACAGGTACTCGGGCTAGTAGCTCGTAGCTATTGCTGATCAACTATAATGGCAATTTATCTATACTAATAATAATAATGTGAAAGTTTGTGAGGATGGATGAATGAAAAATGAAACTTTACATAAATACAACTTATATATCAGAATAACAAATAGGCTACAATTTACAAAGGTTTTTTGTGATGTTAGTCATAATAACGATTAGTATCAAGTAAGTCGGAAAAATTCTTGCTCCTTGAGAGCTATCTTGAGGTGCGTTGTCTATATCGTTGCAAATAATATACCGTAAGATTGTTCATTTCAAATAGTTCAAAATAAAAGTACACGATAGCATATATCTACCTCTTATGTGGTAGCCACTACATGCAAAATACTAAGCCATAAATACAATTAAATTGAATATTTTTTGCAATGCAATGAATATCTGTCATTGTCTAAGCATTGAAGCGCCATCGCTAAAAACGTAGGCAGACGCATGAGGGCAGACTTCGTTGACGGTTGTGTTAGTTTTGCGAAATTTCTTTATAGATAACATAATTCGATTCTCGAAGCTATTCATTACTTGGTGCAGTTGGCATTTTTTTTCAGTTAGTGTATTTTTAAAGCAAAAATATAAATTACTATCTGTGCTAGCGGCTTTGCCTGCCTAGAATTTGGTTTGCCAAATTAAGTTTCGTGATAGACCATTTTGAACTCCTTCGAAACCCTATTTTTCCCCCTTGCTAGTCGAAATTCTTGGTTCCCTTTCTTGCTGCTTATTTACGCTATACAAAGAAGCTACTTACATATTTCAAAATTTTAGTTTCAGTAGCATCGGCTGTACGTTAATATAAGAATGTCAGTCAATCAATAGGTACCCACACATTCATCCACAAACTTTACGCATTTATAATATTAGTAGGAGTAGGTTTAGTAGGAATACCAATGTATTTCATTCTAATCTGACTGACACCCTTATATTAACGTACAACCGAATCTACTGAACCTAGAATATTGAAATATGCAGATAGGTTCTTTGTATAGTATATATAACCACCAAGAAAAGAAATCGAGAATTTCCACCCCCAAGAGGGAAAAATAGGGATTAAAAGATTGTATTGAATTACGTCAGTTTTGAAGTTGGGAGATGAAAAGGACTTGGACAGAACTATTAAATTTTGTTTGACAGCAGGAAAATCGAGAGAGCAGTCAACAATGATATCTAGTTCCAGAACAGGTTGTAGGGAATATAGTTTGGAAAATGAAGCTGTTTATAGAGGACATATTTCGAAACCATCTTTAAGGCGACACCGACATGGCCGGAGCACGCACAAATCAGCGGCAAAGCAGCCGGTAGTGTGCGTAACAACAAAATGCGTGTGGTTCGCGCTTTAGTCAAATTCGGTTGCAAGGTTTCAAGGGCAGATTACAAATACAACAACAAAATTAGGAAAAACAGTGGTGTTTGCTATAAGTCCGGGAATCGACATGTGGTTCCAATAATCATTTTGCAAAAATGTGCGAAAAAAGTATTAACCAAGTTAACATAGATGGAGATCCGTCTGAGAAGGATGCTGGCGAAGATAATAACTATGTTTTCGTTTATGGTATCGAAAACAATCCTAAAAACAATTATAGCTCTTGGTATGTCACACTTTGTCTAAATAATAAAGCTATGTGAAATTTAAAATGGGTACAGGAGCACAAGCTAATTTAATTTCAATAGATAAGTTGAAACCTTTGAATTTATATTCATAATAGACTCAAATATAATATACACTAACAATTTTCTACTGTAATAAAGTATGTGTTAGGTATATTACATTTCTTCAAATATCAAATACCAAAACACATGTGGTTTCGTATATAGAAGGAGGGAACCTCAATCAGCTTTCAGTTCTGGTCAAACAGAGCCAACCAAGAAGAATTTTCTGGGGGAGACGTTTCATCGCCTAATGGAATTTTGTGGCTACAATATTTTGTAAAATAAAAAAGATAATTAGGTCAGTCGTACGCAGACCCGCGAGTGGTGTGGGTCCCTGGGGAAGTTCTTGGGGGCTAGGTGTTTTAAGACGCTGGGTCGCGAGGTGATTTCAATGATGAATATTCGCGTTTTATTTGGCTAGCTGACTTGAGTCAGAAAGTCAGTAGCGTATCAACTCAGAAGTAGGACATTGTGGTTTTGAAGGCGGTATAATTAGATATTCCTTTGAATTATACTGTCAACAGACACATCGCACCGACTTAGCGGGCTTATTCGTGATATTCTTCAGTTCACTTCGAGAGCACGTTGAATAAACAGCTATACAACATGGAAACTAGTTGTTCGGGAATGAAGCGTCCGAAATTGTCACCATTAAATATAAATGGAAAACAATTGTTATGAATGTATATAATTCTTTAAGAATACAATATCCGCCCGAAATAAAAAGTAAGGAGGAAGTAGTGCAAAAATGTGCGAGTATGACCGGTGTCAATAGATCAAAAATTTTCAGAATTCTCAAGGTACTCAAGTGAAACATCAACTTTTTCTAGCCGAGAGCATCCACTGGTAGAAAGTGTTTGGTTATCGATGAAGAAGTCAAGAATTCTATCAGAAGAACAGTACACTCTTTTTGCATTAAAAACGAAATACCTACATTGAATAAAGTTTTGTCAGTTATTCGTGAAGACAGTTTTTTTCCTGATATAAGAAGAACTAGATTATGGAAGATATTACAAGAGCCGAACTTCATTTTTGGAAAACAAAATAGAAAGAGCATGTTAATAAAGAAATCAGAGATTGTGGAATTAAGAAAGCCAGAACACTGGTAAATCTATTTTTTATTTGGATGAAACATAGGTCAATGAGGGTCACACCGTCTCGAAGGTGTGGCAAGACCAAAAGATCAAAACCCTAAAGTGTGTCTCTCAGTACAGCCACACTTTTCTACTTCTTGAAAATGGCTTCAAGGTCGAAGCCGACACGTCAAACAATGCAAAACTTTGAGCGCGATTCAACAAGAACTCCAGATGTTCGCATTTCTAACCGCGAAAACCTATTCTGTTTGTTCAATTATCTGGTGACGTTTCGAAGACTTTATCAATCTTCATTATCAAACCTACGATCAATTTGATATTATCAGTGTCCATTATAATAATATCGAATTGATTTACATCAAAAGATGAGTTATAGCTAGAAATTATAATGTTTGGATTTAAATAGATTTAATTCTCTTTAAAACGTCACCGGATGATACATATTAATTTTTATATGCAAAATTTTATATATTCAAGTTACTGACAAATTATACATTTTTTTTCAAAAAGCTTATTTATCAAATGCAGTAATTTTTTGCCCTTCCTACCTGTTTTCAAATTTAATATTCTGAATATTTCTCAGATCTGTAGAAGGTAAGGATCCTAAATAAAAAACTATTTAGAATATATATTGTCCTCAAAATGAAATATTAAAACAAAATTAGTTTTCACGATATTTCAATTATCCTCGCATCATACAGAATATATCTGTCTGTTTAAAATATGTTTTTCCGTTAATCAGCTGCCGCCCCCATACGAACGACAACTCTCAGAAGTTGAGAAACTTGTGCGAGCTAAGGACTCAAGAGGTCTTACCTTTCAACGTGTGATTCCTAATACGGTTGTAGAATCATCCCAGCTTCAACTAGATAAATTCTCTCGGAAAAAATATCTGGTCGAATCGGAAATCGAAGCCACGGCCTTCCGATCGTGAGTAGCGTGCACTATCATCGCGGTCAATTCCACAAAATTTCATTGGAATATTTATATCAATACACCCAGTCCGACGCCTATTGATACTAACTTCAATGCAATATAAGAAAAATCGTTGGCCGCCTCTTTTGATGTCGTTTGTCGCAACTCACTATTTTAATGGATCGTTAGCGGCGTCCTCAAGGGGCATAGCGAGTAGAAAGATCTCAGTGACTTTGTGGATAAATTCCAGTGCCACTTGCTTGAGACGACTTTCTTTGATGTACCTGCATGTTTGTTCGCATTCTTGAATTTTTTTCACTCTCAGATAATACCGAATGAACGCTAAACGATGATATTTCACTCATTAGAAATGCAATGATGGGTGTCCCTCCTATCAGTAAAATAATTATATGAAAATGTATAGATTATGAAATGCACCTCCATGCAAAGCTGAACATAGTAGAACTGAAGTTGTCATAAAATGGCGGATGCGCCGGTCTATTTGGAATTTATAGGCATGGTTTTATAAGTTATTTTCCGTAAACTATTAGTCAAGTAATAGTAGTTATAGAAGTATAGTAGGTTATATATATTTTTTTCTCTAGACAATCATCACATCGATATTTGTTTTAGAAAACGCATTCCAGCAAGTTTTGGTTCATTAAACGAGTTGGTAGGTATTTGATTGATTTCTCTCGACACATTTGAAATATCAAAATTGAAACCAAAAAGCAGTTCTTGATTTTCTATCTCTTTTTGAAAAATGATAAATTGGTTAAGGTTTTTGCCTTCATATTACCCAATATAGTTTTCGAACGAGCTTGTGAACACGACTCATATTTTTGAAGGCTCGTAATGCATATTTGAGTTTATATGACTAGTAATGAATATTATTGGTGTATCTTCCCAACACCAAATCGTTATTTTTAACAACTCCACACGTGTTTCGATCACCAAGTGATCGTCTTCACGTGTCGAGGCGTTAAAAATAACGATTTGGTGTTGGAAAAAATCTCCATTAATATTCATTACTACACCAAAGGTTCCAAACAGTGTATCACAAGTATTATATGATGAGTATTCATATTGGACCTTTAGTTGAGGTTGTACATCATTTTGAGAAGTTTTTTCATTAACTCGGTGACTATCGCCAAAAAGGGGTTTTCTTCTTCCTACAGATATGAAACTGACAGCCTTAACTCAGGGATTAGTCCTTCATATAATTTCAGTAACTGTCACTGTTCTAATTGAATTGAACCCATAGAATCAAATATGTTTGTGACTATATATCAAAACTTTGTATAAATGTTTCTGAATAAATGAAACAAGGAAGTCAGATGTCTGAAATTTCAACGTTTGTTTGAAAGTGATAGACAATGTTTCATGATGAATTTCACTAGTTCGGACTTCCATTGTCTAATATATAAAAAATGATTTGAAATCCCTGAAACGACTAAAAAAGAAGAATTAAAAATAAATAGCTGTAAATAACAATTATATTAAGCAAAAAAAAACTTGAAATGAAATAATAGTGAAATAAAATACAAGTAAAAGTAAAACAATTGAACAAAAAATTAAAATAAAGGAATACAAAATGAAAATAAAGATAAAAATGAAAAGATGAGAGATTTCAAGCCAAGTTAGTTCACGACGTTTCGATTGTTAGTATCCACAATCGTCTTCGGGTGATGACTGGACTGATTCCTCCGAGAGATGACTATTTATGGGTCGTTCGAGTACT
>WOGO01007196.1:0-11298 GCA_015342085.1 Leptinotarsa defecta | reverse complement strand
ACCAGACCCTTCAAGGTCACATCGCCTTGATGTTACTAAATAACAACAAAAAAAAAGCAATTAATACGTCATAGTGGTGGGGGGAGGCCCAGAACCGACTGTAATCTGTGATGTACACATACCACCTATGCACTAGACATATTTTTCAAAGTCATATGCACCATACATATTTTTCACTACTCTTAGGAAAAGTATTAACTCCAATTCTGCAACAACACACCTTTATAAAATCAATTTATTAGAAATATCATTTTTGATAGGTAGTAGATCATATTTATTAACTACATCATATCGTCTACCATCGTCTAACTTGAAAACGTATTTTTCAGTTATTGAGTCCTACTTTGCTAACCAACCATGTGCAGATTTAAAAATAATCAGTGGAGACACTTCATATAAATATATTGAATACGCCAGACAAACAAGTTAACAATTACATATGCATGATGGATGAAATGGGATTTTTTTCGTTCATTAATAAATCGATCAGAGAAACGACTAACTGTATGAGCTTAATTGACCACGGGTATGTGAAAATTTAAAAAAATACAACAATTAAATCAACCTTATATATTCAAATGTGATATAATCGATCACTAAATGGTACTGTTATCGGTAAAACTTGATGAAAATTTGAAAACTGATAGAGCCTAATAGAACAGAAAACAGGTGTGTATCTGCTTCAATTATTATAATAAACTTGAGTGGTTTCAAGTGTGAGTTCGAAACGGAATTTTTCCACAAAGCTGGCTAAAAGTATTTACATCTAAATATTTTTGCCAAAAATTCCAAAATATGCCTCAGTGCGTGGAAATCGCATCGATTATATTTGTTATTAGCGATCATTTTGCATTTCAAATAGCGTAAAAAGCCTGCTTATCGCAGAGTTTCTTTTTATGTTTGATATTAATTTGACATATTCCTCAACCACCATAGGAGTCACGACTTAATGAAAAGTGCTCATAAGAATTTCTCTTGATATGAATAATTTGACTGCCGATGAACTCTTTGTCCTCACCCAAAAAGCTAACAGTGAGCAAACAACTAGGTTGGAGAAAGTTTGTGAGGATCAAACTAAATATTTGGAAAGTCAAATATCAGAAAGTATCTCAGATATTAACTTAAAAGTTGAGTCTGCCGTCGCTAATGTTGAAAAGTTGAAGAGAAATTATCAATTCTTTCCTGCCTCCTGGTTGTGTCGGAGGCAGGTAAAAATTGTTCTGTACCTAGGGACGCAACTTCGAACGGGAAAGATGAAGGAAATCTAAAACAGGGGAAGATTACTTTTTGCCCGAACAAAACTACCTGTGGCGAAAGCAGAATTACTCGCAGTCAGAAAAAGAACTGATAAGTAGGCTGATTTATTTATTTATTGTTGTCATCCTTCACTTTGGAATACATAAATTTTTCAGTTATTTAGTTTGATCTACTCGTAACTTTTTACTGTTTTTTTTTTTATATATTATGGTTAACTATTTAAATTGAATTTCATTAAAACAATAAAAATTAATTGGCGCTCCGGGGCGACTTTTTTGATTCCAGTGGCGCATTTGCTCTTTCAGCTGCAGGAAAAGTATATTTAATACAGAGTGTCAATAAAATTTTGCGATATTAATGCCAGATCAATTTTGTTTAGCATTTGCTGGTTTCAAAAATTCAATATATAATAAATATGATTCATAGCTCTCTCAGAAACGTGGCTTCACGCTGATATACTGGACTCGACTATAGAATTACTAGGTTATAAGTTATATCGTCGTGATAGATTTGGAAAGAGAGGAGGTGGCTTGGCATTGTATATTAAAAATACTCTGAAATTAAGGTGTATAAATTCAACTTACAATTCCTCGTTTCAAAACTTCATTTTTCAAGTCATCTTTTTTCTTCAAAATGGCCAAGGTTTATAATTGGATACCTATAGCATCACCATTTACATTTGAAAAATCAGTCACCACTCTTATTTCAACTGACAAATTGACTATAGATTATTTTGTGTGTTCTGATATATTTTATTTTTCTTTATGGTAATTATAATCTTTACTGAATGTATATTCTGTATCTTACACGAAATTCTCCGTTACCGTGTATGATCTGGGAAAACCTTTGGAAAATCATTTGTTTCCAGTTTGAGTGGAAGAGCGTGTCTTTTTGAAAACTCACCTTACCGTCAAGACCGAACTCCGCCTTTTGCCGGATTACCGTATGAGTTTGTTTTTTTAGTTTGTATTCTATTTCACAATTCTCTTTTGTAGTCTGGGGCGATACAATCTATCATTTTTTTTCACCGTAGTGTGCGCTGGTCAGGCCCTATCCCCCAAAGCCCCGATACATTCGGGAGGGCGCGCCAGCAGTATCAACCAATGACCACTGCTCACATCGTGGGGTAAGTGATCATCGGTCCGAGAATTATGTGCCCTGAATAACAGCCTTCTGCATCTGTGCGGCTAAGAGTTCTGCCTTAGTGCGGCAAGCCGGTATGGTTTTAAGATTCGAGAGTAGAGAAGACATCATTCCACCAAGGACTCCAATAATCAGAACAACAATCTTGACAGAGTGATCTGGATAGAGTCTCCGGAGTTCGAAGAGAAACTCCCGATATTTTATCCGTTTTTCGAAATTTTTTCAATAATTTTCATCAATGACAAGTAAAATAGAAAAGCCTTCTTACACCCAGTAACAAGAAACGAGTTGGAGGATATTATTTCTTGATTAGAAGATAAAGTTCCTTTTGTTACCGATAAGATATCTGTGTTCTTCATCAAACAAGATTGGCATGTACTCCATAGAACTCATATGCCATATTTTAAATTTAATATTTACTATTGGAAAAATACCCAAATTATTTAAAACCTTAATCACAATATCGATTTTCAAGTCTGGTGATGGAAAATTAGTAGCAAACTTACGACTCATAACTATAATTATCAACTTCTCTAATATATCCAAAAATATCTCAAAAATAGAGTTATACTACTTTGCAATAATAACAACAGTTTTTATGAATCACGATATGGTTTTATAGAAAACAGATCAACAGAAAATGCAGTTTTTGAGATTGTTAACCAAATCAACAACTGTTTCTAAAATCAACAAAAATGCATAACTGTCTTTTTGGATTTGGCCAAGGCATTTAATACTGTGAATAATAATATTCTCCTTCAACGTCTAGCTGACATTGGTGTGAGGGCTGTTGCTTTGAAAATTCCACACCTGTAATTTTGAACTAATCAAAACACTTCATTTTGACAAATCACCATGGTATTGGAGATATTTTAGTGGAAATTTTTTTCCTCGTATGATACCCAACAGCGAATTATACCGGGAATTTTTGACGTTTACAATAACAGACCATTTTTGACAGATTGGTTTTTATTTGTTCACACAATATTTAGTTTTGATAAATTTAAATTACAAAGCTTAGATGTTTTCTATATTCTTCGGACACCTCCTCTCTTCTTAATGGCGAAAATGTAGGACTGCGAATGTTTTCAATTAACTATCTATGTCTGATAAAATATATATAATATAATATTTAGACACTTATTAATTTATTCACCTTTTTCACATTCAGTACTTTCAATTTTGCGTAGTTCAGATGCAAATATTCGTGGACAATTTGGAACAAATTTTCTTTCTTCAAGTTGAAGCCACAATTCTCTATTAATGCGAGTAATTAAGTTACGGTACGATGATTGATCGTTACATCAGACAATTTCTCGCATATTTTTCAGATAGTATGGCTTTCAAATCGATTCATTTGCTAAACAAAAATTTTTTTTTTGGTTTTACTGGCTGTGCAAAATTCTTTATTGCAACAAAACACGAGTTTTTTTGATGTTTTGAACTGTCAAAATAAAATGACCAAAACCTACTATGATTTATGCTTGCTGACGCTGGTTATGAATTCCATACCACTAAAGCGCACATAATCCACATTAATAAAAACCAAAAAAAATTCTTTTATTTGTAGTTCAAAACTTATGCAAAATTGGAAAATATACTATTTTCTATTTTTGGATGGTATTCCTATGCAACTATAATGAGTAGAAATTCCTTCTACCTAAATAATTACTGCCAAAGCTATGACGCGCTGTGAATCTGTTTAGTTACCATGGCAACTCAACAATCAAGTCAACCACACATTTTATATTTTGCTGGTGATTTGATGAAGAAAATGAATTGCATTGTTGGGTCTGAAAAAAATTGATTTTAAAAATATTTGATTTTCCAATACAATTTGGTGTGGAATTTTCTTACCGAATACCAGGCGAGGTCAAATTAATATCCGGACAATTTTTTGACCTCTAGTTGTATTACTAGTTTACATATTTGAAGACTATCTGACGAATAAAACACAAATTGTCAAGGTAAACTACTGTCTCAGCAACCCACTAATAATTACCTGGGGCATACCCCAAGGAACTGTATTATGTCCCATCTTACTTCTACTATATATGAACAAAAATTTAAAATTTCTTATTTCAATTGTGGAATAGCTTCTTTTTCTGGTTACACACATATCACTTTTTTGGAAAAACGTGAGAAGAGATGTATACTCAGGGAGAAATAGGAAACTAAATGATTTCCATCTTATTGAGTTCTAATTTATCAAGCATCGAAGTTGAAAAAAAAAAACAAATTTATTGAATTCACTCCAACAAATAGAGATCAACCAGCTGAAACATAAAAATCCACAGAACATCATATGCAAATTTTCCCAATTGTTACTATTCGACTATACTTAAAATCGACACAATAAAATACCTATAGGAATTAGTGGACCGATCTCTTCGTTGGAATGAACATATTGACTATACAGTAACTATACTACGTAAATAATTCTATAAATTTTATCACCTTAGGAATATGATTAACAGTGAAATGATACTGATGGTGTATGATGCTTTGGCAATCTCCATAATACCTTACTGTATAATAAATAGTGTGGGGGTGGAAACTTCAAGACATCACTAGTTAACTTGAAAGTGATTCAAAATTCATTATTGAACATCATGATGAAAAAATGTCGCAGGTATTGTACCTAGTCGTTCTATGATGATACTGGATTATACAGAGATATAAAAACTTACATTTCTCAGAGTTTATTATGGACTGCTAAATCTTCAATAAAACTTGTACGGCATGCTTTCAATACTCAGTTATGGACATGAATTTTCAACGATGCAGACTCATAATCAAAGATTCATAACGTATCTTGGACCCAAAATTTGCAACACTCTAGTTGAATCATTGAAAGGCATGAGAAACGAAGTTGAATTCAGGAGGGAGTTAAAAAAATTTGCTGACATTAATTATGATAGTTTTCTGCTGATACTTGAATAAGGAATAACTATAATTAATCAGAGGTTTCTTCCAAAGTGCATTACAAACAGATCTCTTTCTTTTTCTCAACCTGTATCTTCTTCTTCCTATTTCTCCCTTTCTTCACCCTGCAAAATTATTAGATTTGGTTGTATAGGATATGAATTGCTGTTTTGTAAGCCAAACCTTTATTTACCCAAAAAATTAACCTCTCTTAAATATATACCCCTTTCAATTTACTTTCTCATACTCATGTTACAGTCTTCAGACATCTGATTTGGTGATGTAATTTAAAAGCGTTCTGGTGATTCAAATTCGACTTAAGAGAAACTCAAATACGTACATGAAAAATACAATATTATGAAGAAAATCAAAGACATTGGATTTTTTGATAAATCACAATTAATTTCTGATGAAAATTAATTGTGATTTGTTAATTCACATTGGATATCATACTCGTAAATACAAAATGCAACAAAACGTATCGAATACGTATCCGCAGCTTTGTTTGCAAAAAATACATCAATCATACCATATATGTTTTAGCTAAATATCATTCTCATTCAAATAACCGATACGGTACAAGTCTGAAACATTATACTTCTGTAATATTACAGACATCAAAGATCTTCAATCCCGCTACTGAAATCTTGTTCTAGCGAATATTTATATGCAGTCACATCACTCTAAGGGTTTGAACATGGCGATATCTTTTGTCAGTTTACAATATACTACGCCATATATATGCAAATTATTTTCAAATCCACTTTACCATCCTGAAAGCAAATAGCGGTACGTAAACATGAAATTGACTTTCAAAAATGTGACGTGTATCCAGCGTTCTCTTTCGTTTCTTGTGTTCATTGATGTAGGCTATGAACTCAATCGTTTGCTATGAGGCATGAATTCGAGGAACGACGAAAAGAAAAGAAATGCTGTTAAATGATAATGAGGTGTTTATTCGATGTGGGGAGTATTTTTTATGTGAATCTGAAGGAAACGTGGTGAAGTCGTTTTAGAATACTCTGATCCAAATGGAACTGATGAAGTTCAAAAAGATAACAGGAAGGTTAAGATCGCATTTTTGTTTCATGTTGTTGTTTTTGATGTTGTTTTTCAAAGATAAAACACAAGCAATACAGGAAAATTTTTAAGGCGCTCTAAGAGTGGTGCCTGTGCGAAAGTAGTGATTCACATTCCATTGGGACAAACATTCTCAAGAATGTTATTCCACAAAAAAAGAGTTTCTGAACAGAGAAGTTCGAGGTGTACTGTACTGAGTTGAATCTCAAAACGATGAACACAGTCCGTCGCGTATTTCAGATATGTACCGCTCTTTGTGAAATCGAATGTGCCAAGTCACTTGAACACTTTCGTGGCAGTATCTATAGGAGAACAACAAATCTCCAACCTTTTTCGGATGTTCCAGACTATCAAGATTGCAAGTCAGGTTCTCCAATTAGACAGATGAATCTTTTCTAGATGAAATCTAGCAACTTCAGGATATGCTATGCGAAGCTCCATACATAAGAATAATACCCCAAAGAAGATCTGATCTGAGCTTCATAAAATATCAAAAGTTTCTGAGATGTGTACAGCTTTCTGGTTTGAAACAGTGTTTCAAGCTTTTTAAAAGTAGCCTTTGTAATTCCAGCGACATGGTTGTGCCACCAAGACATATTGGTATCCATTTTAACCCCCAACAAACTTATCGAAGCAGAAAGGGGGATTGACCAATCTGACGCCATTATATCCGGTTCGGAGACATTTATCTTCTTGCAGGAAACCGATGCCTGAGTTTTTGTGACATTGAATTGAACCTAGTTACTTTCACTTCATTCCGAAATCACTTCTAGAATCTCATTGAGATATGCAACCTTCTGCTGCCGGTGAAGCCAATGTGCTGGAATCCGAATGGAATGATGAAACAAGTGTACTCCCATCAGCAAAGCAATATATTGGATAACTCGTTGATATACAAAAGAAAGAGAATTGGAGACAATATAGATCCCCTACTAGTGAACATACTTTTGTTTTAGTGATTATCAACTTAGTTTAATCATCAGTATTTTTCATTTGTGTCATTCTTGAAAGCGATTTATTATTTCCTTCATTATTATTTGTTATATCAGAATAGTGTCTGCACTACAAGAGAGAATTGGTATAGTGGTGGGTTTGTACTACGAACAATAAAAATTACCACTTCCCGTGTATTCGAAAACAATCATCTGGGCAGAAATGTGACACGTAACAAATATCTATCGGGATACTTACATGAATTTTGAAACCGATTAAACTGGGTGGATTTAATGAGAAAAAAAATGTCTTGTGAAAATAGTGCTACAGAATGAATTACAGGTCCTTGATCTGAAAAGAAAAGCATAAAACCTGCACAACAGTCCATATATAAGGGAATATCTATTTCTTTTGACCGCACCCGTAGACAAATTGAACATTACAGGAAGTTGAAGGAGGAAATGAATGCAAAAATGCCGAGGGTCTACAGAAGTATTTAATTAGGAATGTTAATGGTAACCCCAGTATAGTTAAAGCTTTAAACTAAATGCGTCCAGTAGTTATAGTGAACCAAAACAACGCAGTATCTTATGTTATTATCAGAATGTGAGGTATCTGAACAGTAAAATTGACTCATTCAACGCAGCTGTCAGTTATTGTGAATTTTATTTGATAGTGTTAACTGAAACCTGGCTACGTGAGGATGTTTCAAATTGTGAACTCTTTATAAGCGCTTACTGTGTACATCGAAAGGATCGCAAACTGGAAATGGAGGATAAGGTAACAGGGGGAGGTGCATTAATTGCTGTGAGGGACTTCATAAATTCAGAAGTAATGGATATTAATATATTTAATATACAGTTTTCTTTGATTGATATCTTAATAGTTAAATGCCATTTGGAGCATAAAGCATTCTCCTTAATAGTTTTGTAAATAACTGATACGATTGGATTAGTTGAATTTGAATGTTTTTCTGATGCCTTGGAACAGTTAGATTAGTTATATGAGGGTAATTCAATTTTTTTGGCGATTTCAATGTTCCGAAGTTCATAGAAAGGGATGTTAATGATACAAAAACGCGTATAACCCTCAACTACTTCCACATGCCTAAGTATAAACTGTATAACTAATTACCTGAACAGAATGTTAGATCTAGTTTTTTCACCATTTTCTTGTTATGTTACCCATGAAAATTTGTCTTTCGTACCTGAAGATAACCACCATCCTGCATTAAGTATCAAAATAGCTGATATACACATCAAAGAAAAAAATTTCAAGTTAAACCACTTATAACTTTAGGAAAGCGAGCTTTCCATCTTTGTATAGTGAGATAGAGGAAACTGATTGGAGTAATTTAGGTATGTCCAAGGACGTTAATAAATCAATCGATAACCTATATTCAATTTTATATGGTATTTTTGAGGATCATACATAGTCACGTTTATCCTAAATGGTTTCATTCTGATATCATGAAGAACATTGAACAGAAGGCCAAATTCAGAAAAAAATTCAGGAAATTTAGACGTGATAAGGATAGATTTGAATTCCAACGTTTGCGTGCTTTGATTGAAAGCTGAATAAAAACCGCACATGATGACTATCTTGCAAACATACAAACAATGTTGTCTAGAGATCCTAGCATATTCTGGTCATATGTTCACTCTAAGAATAACAGCACAAGAATATCAGGATCAGTAACCTACTTAGGAAACAAACTGGAGAATCCTCAATATATTGTTGATGCCTTCAGTAATTTTTTCAGTAAGGTATATTCGAAATCTGGCTCACTTTTGAACAAAGTTGGTACAGATGATAAGATTGGCCCAGAATTAATCAACTGTCTGGGAGAAGAAGGAAAGAAATGAATCGAATGAAAAATAGTATTGAATACAGAGGACTAGATATAGTAGAGATACATAATTACTTAGGTAGTAAACAATGGAAAAATTAATAATGGTGGAAACGAAAGCACACGCTTCAAAAAAAAGATTAAACAAAATGGTGAAATAAAGAGTATACAATTCCAGTAACATAATTTTTTGTCCTAAAAGTATGAGGTGAATCATACACTTTTATAAATGTTTCTCTTTCAATAGTAATCAGAACAAATGTAACTGCGTTTATTCAAACAAACCTACTATCGAAACTCATGACAGATATGAAAAAAATAGAGAAAATAATACAAAAGTCACATGACAAGTATTTAGTAATTAATAGCCCAAGCATACAAGATGATCAGAATCAAGTGCATTGGAAATTGTTTAACTTCAGAAAAGCTCAGCTTATTACCTAAATTTATTTATATTAATATGATAATGTGGGAAAAGGTTATTTATTAATGAAATATTTTATTGATTATTTTGTGTATATACATATATTATAGCTACCATAAGCCAATTGTTACTTTTGTAGGACTAAATAATAATAATGTACATACACAAAATCAGTATCATCATTTTTAGGTCACATTTCACTTAATAAAAGAATATTACGTGCTTGCTGGTCAGATTTTCATAATACTATCAACACTATATATCTAACGCAAACTGAACACTGAGCGTCTGTCGATGAGAGAGGAGGAGCCTACTTTTGGCTGACGTATGCATGAGACGAATGAAAGCTAGACAAACAATTTTGGAATTGTACGTAAACCGGCCCACACAGATATTATCGTTTATAATACTTCCAAGCATCTATATCAACACAAGTAGCAGCATCAATATTATGGTCCACAGACTAGTTTGTTTTTTTTGCTTAATGTGAATTTCGACGAGGAACTGAATGTGATGAAACAATTTTTGATCAACAATGGTTACGATAGTGTTCTAAAGAAATTAACCCAATATTTATGTGAACATATTCAAAAGATTTCGAATTTATTACAAAATAAAGGTATGAACAAGACTTATAAGCACTAATAACTCAAGTATCCATATTAAAAATAACGGCAGAACTTTGGTTATTGGGACCATGTCCACAAAGGGGTGTGGCGTATCAACCAAAAGGGGGTGAGAAGGTTAGGGTTTTAGGGAGAGAAAAATGAAAAAATATCTTTAAAATGCTCAACATTTACAAATACTAAGGTTTGAATTGACTTTTAATACATACAATTGTGGCGGACTTCACGACGCCGGAGGTACTCGCACATGTGCATAACCAGATCATCACTATTGTAACCCCGCTCTTTCACTCGCAACTGCCTTCGATGGTCTGGGTGTGAGCACCGGTCTGTTGATCAACAAATTTCCCTTTGAATTTAAGATTAGGTTAGATTAGGAAAAGATTGGGTTAGGGTTAGATAAGGTTAGGTTAGGTGAGGGTTAGGTTAGGTTAGGTTAGTTAAGGGTTAGGTTAGATTAGGTTAAATTTTGAATATTTTTTCAATATTCATTTTCTCGCTCTAAAACCCCTACCATTCTGTTCCTTCCATCACCTCCTCTAAGGACTTAGTCCCAACAACTAAAGTGCAGCCAAATGATAATCATATAACCCCAAAAACCTACTTCATTTTCATATCGCAGTCTGGCATAGTCCAATGTCAACAACTGATCAGCATCAGAACTCATTTTATTAATTTGTTTCAAAAGTTGTGTCCGTTCTTATGGCATGTATATTTGTGGCTCCATATCTCAATAAATATTTATTCTACTGCGTCTAGAAAATTTTATGCTCTATACATTGACGCTGTTCTTTTTTTCAAAATTCAGTGTTTTGCCTCTTTTCAGCTTATAACTATATGACGTGCGAATTCAAATTGAACCAAAGAGCTGCTGAAATAGCCAGAAAAAATAACCAGGCTTAATAATAATAGTAATAACTTTATTCGTCTTTTCGACCCTTCACATGATATCAGACATTTCATAAATAAAAAGTATGTCAACAATAATAACGATCTACAGTATTACAGGTACATAACTCTATAGAAAATAAAAAACACATACATATACACACACACACACA
>WOGO01007195.1:0-11298 GCA_015342085.1 Leptinotarsa defecta | reverse complement strand
GTTTCGAAAGAATGTTTCTTTTGTGTAATTCAATGTTTATATGAAAGTAGCTGTTTCAGGAGGGCATTTCCTTTCAGTTTGTGTCTGAGAGTTACTTCTTTGCATGATCTACACATCCATGTATAGATTTACTCATTTTAAAAATGATTACTTCTTTCCTTCGTTTGGAAGATTCCCACTTTTTTTGTAACAAGATGAAGTAGTAGAAAGCCAAAAACTTTCTTTCCCAAAAATTAGTCGCTCCTAAAAATATAACCTTTTCAATTCAATTTCTGGTGTCTTTTTATAATTTCTACAATGCCATTTTCACATTTTTCATCAACTTATCAGAACATTTCTGTTTTATAAGTGTCGATGGCACCGTATTATCACTTGTGTTTTTGTAATGTAATGTACATTTTTTTTATTAATATTAACGTGTCTCGGCATCTCGGCAAAACATAAAAATCAGATTGAATTAAACAGTCGACATTCCTTGAGGAATTGTATCACGACACTGAGCTGGTTAGGTAGGCCGAGAATGTCTTTGAGAGTTCCACTGAGTTTGTGTTTGCGGCGAGTTTTGGGCTGTAGTGTATGCAATTTAAATGTATGTGCTCAATTGTGAGTTTTGCATTACCACAAAATTCACAAGTAGGGGGATTTTGTGAAGGCATTAGGTACCCATGATTGTGTCGGAAGTGGCCTATTCTGAGTCTTCTTATAACACTTTTGTCCTTTCTTGTTATTGGGGGCATGTCCAGCGCAGAAACTGTAGGTTGGATCGTATGTAATTTGGTGGTACATGTGTTCCAATGTGTTTGCCATGTTTGTATCATTATTCGTCGAGCGGCTGATTTCAGTGGAGTTGGATTTACTCCTTTGGAAGATTCCCAAATTTTTTTCTAACAAGATGAAGTAATAGAAAGCCAAAAACTTTCTTTCCCAAAAATTTGTCATTCCTGAAAACATAACCCTTTCAATTTAATTTCTGGTGTCTTTTAATAATTCCTACAATGTTATTTTCACTTTTTTCATAAACTTATCAGAACATTTCTGTTTTATAAGTGACGACAACACCGTATTATAACTTGTGTTTTTGTAATGTAGTGTAGAATTGGAGGGATATATAATATGGAAAAGCAAAACAATGCTGACTTTTAATCAGAAGAATTATGAAATACAAATCAATTAACAGAATTTAGCTTATTAAAAGAGAGAAGGAATAAAAAACACCTCAAAACTGCTGCTTTGTTCCCTCCTGTTCATAAAAGAGGACATATGCTTCCTCACTCACAAGCGATTTTGGTGAAATTGGAGACACGTGTGAATCCTTGTATTCATTCCACGTGCCACTATAAGAGTTTCTCCAATATGATGTGTAATGCCCGTTGTAAGTAGTCCCACTGTGATTCGAAAGTGCATATCAATTATAACGACAAGGAGCCACATTGTCTGCTGCATAATTGCTCATATCTAATCCTTCTAGAGAAAAATCAATGGCAACATTCAATTTGCCTCTGAATCTTTCCGTTGGAGAGAATCTTTTTAAATGAATCACTAAAACACGGGGAATCTTATGGATCGATAGGGACTTAGTGCATTTTCTTCTTTCCTTGGACCTCAAACAAGTTGGTTTTTCATCTCCATCCAGGATTTCCTCTTTTGTGAAGAAATCCAAGTATTGTGACAAACTCAATTGACCAGTTCTTTGTGGTATAGGGAGAAACAAATCCCAGAAAGAATCGAAGGTTACTGATGAGAATCCACAGTGTGTGCACTTCATAATAGATTTTAATTCACCAACGAAATTGTCTACAATCTTAGAGTTGTTCATGTTCATTTATCTCAGCCAGGACTCTTGCGTTTTTCCGCTGTCGCTCAATTTTTCGTTAAGATCGGTTTAGATTTCTCAGAAATTTCATTGAGGTCCTCATGTAAACCTTCTAAAAGATATCGAAAGAATTCCTGGGCGTCTTGATGGGAAAATCCCATGAATCGAGAAGCAAATCTTTGAATCTGACTTTTAAAGTAGACAGTGTTTATTACTCTATCTGTTAGCACATATTTTGTTCTGTAGTTAGTTATATGAAAAAAATGTGGGAATCTTCCAAAGAAAGGAATAAAGCAATTCATTTCAAAATGAACTCTTTACAGAGATGTGTAGATCATGCAAAAGAAGTAACTTTCAGACACGAACTGGTAAAAAATACTCTCAAAACAACTACTTCCATATGAACATTGCATTACAATAAAGAAAAGTACTTTTAAAACTACTTTTACATTGTATTATACAAAGAAAATACTTTTTTCTATTCGTACCGTTTCACTGAATGGAACGGCATCTCTCAATGAAAATTATGATTTTACAATTTCCATCCATATATTAACGATCGTTAAGTGGCTATGTGAAAGTCACGTAACTCCTAGTCTTGCATAAGGCAATCCGCTGTATTTCGACATTATATAATATCAGATATAACATCTAGATGTAGGTATTGGTGTCGCAGAATATTTAGCGAGTTATATAATAGTGGTAATGAATACACATAAAAAAGTTGGAGTTGTCGAACCTTAGATATAATGTCAATGTCGCCAAAAAAGCAATTTTTGTTATCAATTCTTCCGGTAGACGCGGTAATAACCCATGAAAAGTTATCTTAGCGATATTGTAATTTTCTGGATATATTATTGTAATTTTTCTACTATGCGGGTTATTTCCATTCCATTGTGTAAGTGAGCTCAAAACACATCTCTCGTTAATGCTTATAATATTGTTCACGACAAGTCTGAAAAATGTAATTTTATATCCAATTCAGAGTCTCACGGTTAAAGTGAGATGAGTTGGGTTTCGATCCGTGTTCTGTGTTTTTGATCCTCGCTAGGATTATTTTCACAAGAGCCTTGTGTTTGGCTGTGATTTTGCAAGTTGTTTTAACTAATACGACTTTGTGTAAAAGAATGAAGCTACTGAAAGCAAACAATTACATAAGGGTGGCATATGTTTTAAAGAATTAAAATTTTTGCTTGAAAGCTATTATTTTAAAAAAATAATCGTTTCACTGATTTCATTTCAGCTGCTAACAGCTGAACAGAAGGTTTACGGTCCCAAATTCTTTTGAAAGTTGATATCAGAGACCGATGTTGGCCGTGTTTTGCTTCGATTTCAGTATGACCATTTCATGCTATTTGAATATATTTATTGGCACCATCAATGTTATCCTTAATGTTCTATCGGCATGAGATATTTTGATTATTTTACGAATTCCAGCTGAATATTCAAAAAAGTATCACTTCTATAAAGTGCATTTTGATTAGACGCATACATAGTTTGGCGGACGGGTTTCCAAAATAATCAAGTCCTACATTGTGAAAATCAAATTGCTTATGTTAACTTGCATTTTACTACAATTTTTTCCTAGCAAAACTAACTTCATAATCAGTCTGTCTGCGAAACCAATCATTTGAATCATAGACAGTATATTCATTTTGGAAAGTGATTGTCACACTTTCATTTATTTCTAAAGGATGCCTTTAAGATTTAATCTGGGACCATTATTATTGATAATGTTTTTCGAAGGTCTAGTCAACATGCTGCGACTTGCTGCCACTTATATAGAGAATTATAACTCAATGGTTATCTTTATCACCTGAAGACTCCAACTTAGTTGGTGAAACCCGGGTCGAGAAGAGTATTACATTTCTTGTGATTGGAAAAAATGCTGGTTTTGGATTTATTCTTCCTCAGAGGTCCCAGTTGTGCCTTCCATTATAATTTATGATCGAGAAGCCATAAATGGTTCTTATTAGATCATATCTAATCGGGCAAGTTTTTAATCTAATTAGATATACCTCTATTGTTTTCCAAACAATATACCTCTATTGTTTTCCTAATCAAGAATGTTTCCAGTCCTGGAATTTTTAAATTATCTAACCAAGATACCGTCATGACTCGTTTTGCACAAATGAAAAAACTTCTTCGAGACAGCTCCACAATTCAACTTCAAAATCCACATTAACAATATGAATACTTTGGCAACAAGTTAATGGCATTTATCAATTCAAAACTGCGTTCAGTGTAGCTCTTGTTCAATTCATGTATAAATATGAAAATATAGGTAATATTTTTCTCGCAAGGAAAATGGTGATGTACCATTGTTCAATTATCTTCACTAGATTGAATCGGGGAAAACCCAAATTGGGAAGATCTTTCTCTTGAAGATGATCACTTGGTGATCGAAACACGTGTCGAGGTGTTAAAATAACGGTTTGGTGTTGGGAAAAACTCCAGTAATATTCAATACTACACCAAAGGTTCCGAACAATGCATCACAAATTATCAAGTAATTAGTTTGAATATCCGTTTCTGTTGAAACAAATAAATTTTAAAGTCTTATATTTCATCTCATGATTGCATGAAAATATTTACAGTTGGACAAAGCAAAAAGGTGAATAGCTCACCAGGGCCACATTTCCACGTTATGCCAGAGAATGTGAGATGAACTTCCTACTCTTAATGGAATGAAAAGGACTTCATGAACGGCTCAAGCAGATCCATCAGGTATGGTAACTTTCAGATAAGACTATATTGTGATATTCATCGCAGTTATTAGTTACTCTAATATTGTTAAACATTTCTAATGATCTGACATGAAAAAATTACAGCAGGTGACTACTATGAAGTAGGTATCTATTGAATTGAAGGAGTTTTATTTTCAGGAGTGATTAATTTTTGGGTATAGGTATCTATTATGTTGAAATTTGCATGTGTCCGAGAAGAGTACATTTTTTCCTAACTGATGAAGTAATTTCACATGAGTAGTAACAAAGTACAAACATCTTTCTCTAATCATCATGAACATAAAAAGTTTTCAAGGAAACAACATGATTCCTAAGTACCGTTTACGTACCAAACTACACGTTTTAATAGTGACATCTTCTTCTTCGCGAAATGAATATTATCTGATTGTTACAACAAAAACCTGACTTCTCAAGGATGAAAAACAATGTTGAATAATAATATTTGGAACGTAAAATTACCTGAAGTTAATTCCCATACCAGTGATCTAGGATGGTTTAAAATTCAAGGAAATCCCCGTTGAACGTTTATTCCATGCTCGTTCTGCAGTGAGATAAAATAATGCAAGGCTTTTTTGATAATCTAATATTTACATACTGGCAATGATATTTATCATTAAATGTTGCTTCACTTTTTGTAAGAAGCGAAAGTCACTTGCACTCTTTCGCAAATTGAATACGCCTTGAATAATCTATCAATCTGAAAGTAAAACTAGCATTTTTCCGTGGGAGCAAGTTGTATGCAACAATCATTTTAGTTTTCATTATGTTTTTTTTTATTTGAGTTTCCTACTCGGCACTGACAAGTATCTGATATATATCAATACTTATACAGAGTACTTCAAATCAAACTTTGATTTTTATCAACTTCAGTTGAAGATTTTTTCAGTTTTTCCGTTCTAAATGAAAGTACTTATCCATTGACACTAATATATTATACATCATTCCTAGCCGTCCTTTTATTACTTACATAACATTTTCAAAATGTTTTCCACTTCGTTCTGTACATTTTCTACAAAAACGCGTCTCAGATGTAAAGGCATAATTCGTTAAAATCCCTCACCAATTCTCAATTCTCCTCAAGTATTCATGTGTCGTAGAAACAACGGTTATGTCGGACGATGCAAAATAAAATTACAAAAATTGAAAAATTCCTGAGAAGCATCATGTTCATCCATGTACCTGGATGGATTTGTCAATATACACAACGCCATTATTATAGTATAAAAAAAATACCAACATGTTAACGACCATCCACATAAAGTCTCAATGTATGGAGCGATCTCCATGTTATGTAGTTATGTTGATGGAAAATATTTTTCCAACCAAAAATTGAATGTTCCTTTGATTTCTCAGCGGAGAATTTCCTAAGTTGATCGAAGACCTACCTCATCACATTGAAGATGTGGCTTCAGTTAGATTAGGCACCAGCACATTTTTGGAGGACGTAGAAGAGGAGTCGGATGTAATGTTTCCTGATAAGTGGATTAGATCAGAAAGGCGTACTCCTCAGCCGCCGAGGTCACTAGACCTAACATCATTAGATTTTTATTTATGAGGAACCGTAAAATCAGAGATTTAGCGTTCTGCAGATATTACACAGGAGGATATGAAATTAATGAATGTTTTTTCTTCTGAACCGCGTGAGAACAAACTTTTAAAAGACATTCAGAAAATTTACAGTACAAGGGAGATATTTTGAAAATACTCACTTATGGTAACGACACAGTTAGCACAGGTGTGGTAACTGTGTCTTTTTTTTTTCAAATTTGAAATGTTCTGTTTCCTGTTTCCTGATTTATTTTTTGAAAACATTTTGAAAAACCCAAATAATGAAAAGACTGGAAATGAAATATTTCATATTGGTATTCCAGTACAAGTATTTCCATTGAGAACGCGAATACAGACTGATATAAAGGGTGTTCTATTTGCAAAAATCGCATAAACTGAAGTTGACGAAAATCGAAGTAACATTTAAAGTACCCTATATAAATATTAATATTTCCCATAACATGTTATTTCGTTATTTTCTGAGCCACTTCATCAGACAACTCTCAGATCTTTGATAAAACAGCTTAATTACAGTTAATTCATTCAGAGCCGGCATTATTGACGCTTTCATAAACAAACTGATTGATCTATTAAAAATATTCGATAAAAATAATGTTACGGGTCACATTACGTAGTGATTCCAATTCTTTTTGAGTATAATAATGTAACTATGGTAATATCGAATGTATTTGAATCTTAGGGCTCTTGAAAAATATTTCAGATTTTACTAGAATACATGGAAATTTAAAAACAGTCATTGATGATATTTTCACCAACTCCAGTATCTAAAATGCTCATACGGCTATCTGATAACAATTCAAATTAGTTGCGCAATCATTCTTTACATTCCTAACAGTTACAGAAAAGGAAATTTATGAAACGATGAAGTGTCTCGAACTATCACGACACAAATATCTTCGCACACAACATAACAGCATAAAAAGAAAAAAATCATGTTCAAAAACTACACCTCACGACTAGATCTCCACAAACTTTATTTGAAAAATATATCACAACATGTTTCGCTAGCACAGTAGCTTTGAATTCAAATTACTTGACACTTGACACTTTTGAAATTACTATGGATCTTCATCAAGTAACGGCCGAATCAATTAGAAAAAAAGAAATTCAGGTTGCTGTTTATCCTAATACCATCTAAATGATGGGGTATTTTTTGACAAATAAAAACTAACAAGATTATTACCCTTTCATAAAGAAGGCGTCAAAATAGATCCCAACAATTATTGGGAAATTGGCCATGATTGGCCAAGAAGTATATGTATTTCAGAAGCAGGATTTTTTTTCAGAGCAATCAACTTTGCACTGAATGCCGTTTGGTTTTAGAAATGGTAGGTATACTCTGATGCAGTGATGAGATTTTTAGATTTTATAACTGAGGGATTGAGACACTTACAAACTCCCTAGCTGTTTGCAGATCTCAGCAAAGCATTCGATATCGTCAGCCACTATATTCTTATAAAAAATCACTATCAATATATTGTAATAATCGAACCAGCAAGAGTTTTCCAATAAACAATGGAATTCCCCAAGGCTTTGTGTTGAGGCCACTAGTTTTTAATATACATAAGTTATCTACTTTGCGGATTTTCCGACACTGATTGTGAGAATTAATGATAGATCATCAGTAATTCACGAGTTGAAAGGTATAATACATCGATCCACAGAGTGGTTCACCGCTAATAAACTGATTCTCAATGAAGTGAAACCAAAACACTCATTCTTGGAAAGGAAAACACTGTTCAAAACCACATTCGAGTTTAATGACACAACATTGAAATAAGTTTGCGCAGTTAACTAGCAGTTTGGTCAAATCGATATTTGCAATCAGAAGCCAGAAAACTATGAACTTCGAAACTACTCTCTCTGGAATGGAATGTGTCATAGTATCATAACATATGATTTCATGACTTGAAAACATTCTCTTGAAAAATTTGAAATTCAAAATGGTCAAACTCTTGGAGCAATTTCAAGTACATTGTGAAGTGAAAACCTTCATTTCCACATAGGGTGGTGATTATGGCACCGAAAAACATAAGGACCAACGTTATTTTCATCATAACTCACTTAGTTTTGATGTCAGAGACTTCTTTTAAAAACAGAAATTGAGTTTTTTCAACCGTTCAAAAAAGGTGTATGAGTATCTCTTCTCCTGACGAATGAGAACCAACATTCAACAAGCTTTTACTCCATTTGTATTGAGTATACAGACATCATAAACTTCATTATAAAAAAATCATAATATTATGAAGAAAATAATAGTTATTTATTATACAAGGGAAAAAAGTATTAGATTTTGGCTCGAGGTTGTGTTGTGACAAAAAAAAAACAGAGCTAAAATCTAATTTTTTCCCGTGTATAATACACAATTCTTTTCTGTGACGGAAAAAACGACGATTTAATAATGAAAAATTTATTATTCAATTCGTGAGGTTGCAGTCAGTAGCTGGGCTGTTACAAAGGAAACTGTTATATGTCAAGCTTTCGGTATATTCCACACCTTCGTCAGGACAACAATAATAAGATTATATATCTTGTAAAAATATATAAATAGGGAGAACTTACTAACGTGAGAATAAAATATGAAAAGGTTCAAAAACAGATAGAAAAACATGAAATAATGACAGTTGATAAACATTTTTGGCTGATAATGTCAAATGGGAAAATTCTGAATGATACTCGAATTACTAGATCTTTTTTTTTCTTCATTATATTTCAGTAGGTACGTGTAAATTCTGCTGAGACTATCAATATCAGTTCGTTTATTCATTGAATGTTCTTCGTTATTAATATGTATCATTTCCAAAAATATTCTTTCAGTTGTATTGGTTTCTCTATCTAAAATATTTGGGTTTTCAAAATTCATTTTATGATCATCGAATTAACATGTTCTGTTAATGCACAAGAATTAACATTTCGTCTACAGTCGCTCTTATGGGAATGGATGCGACTACTTAGGATTCTAGATGTTTGTCCTATATATGTTTTAGAACAATCCATACAAGAAAAATCCAATTCATTATACAAAATTTCTTGTATGGATTGTTCTAAAACATATATAGGACAAACATCTAGACCCCTAAGTAGTCGCATCACTTCTCATAAGAGCGAATGTAGACGAAATGTTAATTCTTGTGCATTAACAAAACATGTTGATTCGGAGGATCATAAAATTGATTTTGGAAACCCAAATATTTTAGTATATCCAGTCACTAATATATACAGTAGAATTCATATATAACGACTCCGCTTATAACGACTATCCGTTTACAGCGAAGATAATGTTTATGGTAGCCCTATATGCAAAATACTGAGCAATAAATACAATTGAATTGGATACTTTTTTCATAATGCACATTTCAGACTACCTGTCAAGTTCTTATAAAAATTGATACAATTGTCGTTTTGAATATGCAATATAGATGAACTCGGTTTGTCACACTAAGTAATTTGGACGAATCGTTTAAAACTTATAACGATAAGATTAATTTGACACAACGCGGTAAGCCATTACGCGTCGCGTCTACTGTAAGACGACGGGGTGATAAGCGGGGGAAGAGGGGCAGTCTAAACAATGAAGCGCCAGACGCGTGAGGGCAGACGCCGTTGACCGTTGTGTTGGTTTTGCCAGTTTCTTTAAAGGTAACATAATTCGATTCTCAAAGCTATTCATTACTCAGTGCAATTAGCATATTTCATTAGTAACTGTTGCCCGCCCTTATATCAACGTACAGCCGAAGCTACTGAACATAAAATTTCGAAATATGCAGGTAGGTTATTTGTAGAGCGTAGATAAGCATCAAGAATTTTCACCCCCAAGATTGTATTGAATTTTGTTAGTTTTGAAGTTGGAAACCTGAAGTTTTGGTAAATTAAAAAAAAAATTCAACTATTTGTTTAAAATGGTTTATCAGAGAAGTCAAATTCTACACAGGCGATGCCGCGGGCAACAACTAGTCCATAATAAATAACTTTAAAATTAAACAGCAATGAGAACTCATTACACAGCTATTTCCTTCATCTATTCTCAATCTAATCAAAGTTTCGAACAGAAACTACGTAGTAGACTCGATTTTATCACTCAATTGCTTTATTATTTCCAATTTGGAAATGGGAGATTGTACGAGATAAGATCATAGTTTCACAATCAGCGGTGGAAATAGAAAACTAATAGCGCTATAACTTCTGCTTTCGGGTAATAGAGCTGATCTAACGGACAATCCCGACTGATAGTGCAACCCTGGCCGTATATTCCACTTAACTTCCAGGTACGGAGTAAAACCAGCTCGGCCATCCAATTTGCGCTGACTTATATGGCCCATTCGTTGACAACCCTAGTTTAACCAACACTGCACACCTGTAGGTGGTATCGTATCACAGGAGATATTTTTGTATATTTTGGAATACAGTATAATTTCATCATTGTTCAGTAAGAATCATTCGACAACGATTTCCTGCTTCAGAGAATATGAGACTGACAAGGGTTCAACTCAATACCTTGTGGTTGTATTCTGAATTTGCCTACAGTAAATCATTTGAATATCAGGTTGTTTCAAAAGTTTTGTCTTTTCTTCAACTGAAATATCTCAGTGAATACTCAGCCAATTCAATCTCAATGAAAAGTAACTGGGTAACTTGAAGTAAATTTAATTGTGCGAATCCCGTGGGAGGGCGCGCCAGCATTATCAACCAACGATCACCCCTCACACCGTGGGGTAAGTGATCATTGGGTCCGAGAAACATGTGCCCCGAACAATCGCAGTGAGCCAATGATAACAGCCTTCTGCATCTGTCCGGCTAAGATTTCTGCCTTAGTGCGGCAAGCCGGTATGATTTCAAGATTCGAGAGTAAACAGGGCATCATTCCCCAAGGACTCCAATAATCAGAACAACCATCCTGACAGAGTGATCTGGATAGAGTTTGCGGAGTTCGAAGAGAAAATCTAGATATTTTATCCGTTTTTCCTCCTCTTTTCTGACGTTATTCCTCTCGCCAGGAGCTGAAAACTCGACGACAAGTATCGTTTTGCTCTGGTGAACGAGAAGGACGACATCAGGCTTATTATCTTGAATAAGCCTGAGGGTGGGGAACGAATAGTTACAATAAATTCGGCACTTCTCATTTCCGACAACGGATTCAATATCCCCGGAGCGTAGGGCAACACCGGTGTC